>PVKH010029750.1:0-12609 GCA_004027955.1 Chaetophractus vellerosus | reverse complement strand
TAAACATTTATGAACACTCTTCTATACATTTTAGAATTCATTGATAAAATAATAATATTTTCTGTTTCTATTGAAGAAGATGCACATACACACACATATATGCATACATATATCTAAGAAACAACAAAAAATGAATTGCTACAACTGTCCTCATGCTGTAATCGGTCATGTGACTTTAGTTAATCTTTATAACTTACATTATTTATAGCTTTATTTTTCCATTATCTTTTAACATTTGTCTTGAAATCTTTAAGAGACATTTTAGACATTTCCAGGGATTGAAAATATTGCTCATCTGTGCCCTCATTGTGATACAAACAAAAACTTTCCCCTGGTCATTAATACCAATGAACTCTGCCCCTTCTTTTCTGTTGGTTTAATAGAGATACGAGAAGTACAAAATGTCCAGGTGGTATTTTCAATTACTAATTCAATAAAATCACTGCTGTGTTCTCTAATGAAAGCACAACCTGTTTATATCTAAGACCTACAAGTTAGCTGAGCTAGAAATGGTGGGACAGGAAGCAAAATTTTTCTAAGTGGGTTTTTAGTTTGGTAGTAAAAGGTGCTACCTGCACTTATATCCTTTGATACCCATAACAGCTTATTCCTGCTGTGGAAGAAAGAATATTATATACTGGGCAATTTTCCTTAAAAATTAAGCTCCAGATTTTCAAAATGTAATCTTTAATGTTCAGTAAGTTAGTCCACCATTCTGTTACACACGTTAGTACAGAGTAATGGGTACTTGTTAAGGAAAGTGAATTCCTTGATATTGTGTGCACTGCTTTTACTATGAAATAAGATACTCAATCAGACTCAGTGCTGTGTTAACAAGACGGTGAATAAGACAATCCATAAATTCATGGATTTTGTTGTTATAACTTGCATCTGACCAAATCCAGGAAAACTGGAATGTGCAGTGGAGGCAGAATGACACTTTGGAGCATCACAGTGCCAACACAATAGACAAGGCTGGAGTAGTCAAGATACCAGAGAAGAGAAAACTGTGCATAAGTGAGGCTGATAATCAGTGTTGCCTTGCACTTGGGTCATTGGATGATTTTCAAGCATCAGTCAGCAGATGGATAGACTAAGTGTAAGAAATGATTGCAAGAATTTAGAGAATTATAAATCATATGCATTACTGATGGAGTGAAAAAAGATACAACTAATTTATCAATTAGGAAGGTAATTGACTAAAAGTTAGCATACTGTACGCCTATGCCCTAGAAATCCAATCATAGGTATACACTCAAAAGAATTGCTTAGATTAATCAAAAGAGAAAAACTCCATACAACATTGTTTGAAGAGCCCCAAATTTGTAATAAACCAAATGTAGAACAAATAAATAGGTTGTGGTATATTTATACACAAAATACAGCAATGCAATAAAGAAACCATTGTCCCCCATGGTATGGAAAAATGTCACAAACTCCCAATCAAAATGCTGAACTAAAGAAGACAGACAGAGTAAATATTCTATTATTTCGTGTATATAAAGTTGAAAATAGTTAAAACTAATCTATTATTGAAAGACGGGATAGCAGTTACTTCTGGTGACTGGAGGAAGGAATCTTCTGTGTTGCTGCTAATGGTCTATTTCCATCCTTCACTCCCATTTCTCAGCAAGCTCTGCTCTTTCCCCCCATTTCTCAATAAATTCTTTTCACTTTTTTTACTGGCCTAACAAAACAACAAAAAGATAATTGTAAAGAAAAAGTGGGGATTTTACTGTTTCAAATTAAGAATTTTGTTTACTAAACATCCTTCATTAAGAGAAGTGGGAAAAAATCCCTAAACTGGAATAAGTTATATATAAAGCTTAAGACTTAAAACCATTAGTATCCAAAAGATATAAACAAGCCCAAATGAGATAGAAAGCAAAGAATTAATTTTTTAAAAATGGTCAAATTTGAAAGCAGGCAGTTTACAGAAGAGAGCATCCAAATCACCTGTAAACATCTGAAAAGATGGTTAGTAATCAGGGAAATATTAATATCACAATGTAAAAAGATTTAAACATCATCAGTCTGGCAACACTTAAAGTTATAAAAGACCATGTAGTGGCAAGGAAATAAAAGACCACATAGTGGCAAGGATATAAATTAACTTTTCCATCTCTATGAAGAGGTATTAAACATTAAATTGAATGTATGCATTTCTTATGACTCAGTGATTCAAGTATTATTTATATATGAGATACTTCTGTAGATTTCCACCAAGTGATAATTTCAAGAATGTTCAGAGCAGCTTTGTCTGCATTCATAAAATAGTAACAACAAAAATAAAGGAAGAAAGGAAAATAAATGGCAAATAATGCAATTGCTCAATAATAGAAGAATGGATAAATAAATTGTATGTTTTACATATTAAAAATACAGAAAACATGAGTGACATAAACACATTGATCTGATGCATAAGGCTCAAATTATAATTTTAAAAGAAAGAAGTCATTCATAGAAGATTCAAGGTTGAAAACAGGTAAAATTAGACAATATATTGTTTCAGGATATAATGCTGTAAAAATAAACAAGAGCATTAACACGTGATTCAGGAATTAGTTACCTTTGAGAGAGAGGGAAGGGATACTTTGAGGAAGAGACATTCAAGTCACTTGAAAGGTACTGTCAATGTTCTATTTCTTAACAGGTCTGGTAGTACAAAAGAGGCCATTTTATTTTGAATCTTTTTCTAGGTATTGATAGAGGCATAGATATAGATTTAGATTATAGCTATAGCTACAGATATAGATACATATATATATATACTCACAAATATACCTATACCTCCAATTTTATTTAATATGTATTTTTACAATTAAAATTATAAAAGTCAATGATGTTTTGAAAGGCACATATTTGCTTAAGAAATAGTGAATTATTCAATCATATGGAAAATTTCCCTAGAAGTCAATGCAAATGTTTAAGGAATAAAGATAATCTGTGTAAGATAAGCGCTGTAGAGACGAATAAATATATACATATAAGTGGAATTCTAGAAGTTGAGAAGCATTAATCAAATGAGCAATTTGAGAAAATCAACTTGCATTTAAGAAAATAGAGAAACAATAATCAAATGTATGAGAAAATCATCTTGAATTTAGGAAAGTCATCATAATTAAGGAATACATTACTTGCCAACTAATATCCATTGATTATTGATCACAATGGCTGGAAATTGGACAATACCTAATATACTCTAGTGAAATGTATGGACTTTTAGACTTGAAAAGTATGGACACTCCCCTGGAGTTGTGATGTGACCTCTCCCTGGTAATTGGCCTAGAAGCAATAAGGCAAGATGAGAATAAGTCGAATCTTGAAAAAATAAGCATCATTTTTCATGGAAACAGATCCAGGTGAATTCATTGCACAACTTCCAGATGAATAGAAACAGACAAGGGGAGGGGGATAATTCTGTTCACCCAGAGGTTTCAGGGAATTTGGGTGTTCAGGGTTCTCAGACTCAACCTTAAAGGTCATTATCCCAGATTTTAGCACCCCATTCTCCAGGGCTCTGTTATTGACATAAAAGTCTCTAAAAACTAAAGCCCTGCTACCCTCATCATCACATTCTGGGTCTGATTTACAACAGGATCTGCTTTTTGGCTTCTGCATATCAAAACTCCAGGAGAGGAGCTCTGGCTTTCACAGCATTCCTTAACTTGCAGAAGCCAAACACAGCAACCGTTTCCTTTATGTCAGCGTTGGTGCCAGCAACAGAAATCAGGCAACATCACAGTCTTTATGCTTGTGTGTTTTACCCTTTCCATCCAGGAGCCACAGTCATTGCAAATACCAAGACCTCTCCACTTGCTTTCATTGTATCTTTGTTAACATAAGTGAGATACTCATGCTTAGTGCCCTGCATGTACAACCCACATGTGAGGGGAGTTAAGGCCTAAAGAGACCACTCTGATATATGGAGATGTGGAAAATTTGTCTATCTTCTCCTTCCAAATGGGTTGCCAGAGACACAGTAGACTATGCAGTTGCCCAGAAGACAACCCAACAAGATGGGAGGAAGATTTGTCCTTGACACCATACGGAGGCCAGTTTAAAAATGCACACTATTATATTATCTCTTCTTCGCTGACTTATTTTCATTTTATTTCACCATTGAATTTTAACTCATAAACTTTGGCTCAGTTTCCATTTCTTAGGAAACCCAGTTATGATGTTACATGAGTAACTATTCAGAATAAAACTCAGCTCCCAGTTGAATTTTAGAACCGTTTGTTCAAGCACCCGGGATCGTCACCTTTCCATAGGTGAGAACGCTGAAGCAAGGCTTTAGCTACTTTTTATACTCTTTTTACAAGAACTGAAACCAACTTTTAGACAAATGACTATGCTGGAGGGTCTCTCTTTGTGGTTGTGTTTGACTCAAGTTATCTGGGGCAACCAGCAAGCCAAGCAAGCTCCAAATGTACAGAAGCAGATATTTGCAGTTAGTTGCAGGTAGGAACAGTTTCTAACTATTCTGTTCTATTCTTCTTGGTCAAGCCTAACTTCTGCAGCAATTGGAGACAGTCCCCAGAATTGTGCTGAGAAGGAAGGGGGGAGATTGAGAAGGTTCTCAGAATTGTACTTGGAAGGGGTGACCATAACTTTTCTCCATAACATTCCCACCTCTTCTTTTTGGGGAGTTAGACCTCTGACTCCTAGTCATCAGAAAAGGGATTATAATAGGGTCACACAACTAGAATTTTTATAGCTTGGATTCTTTTCTGGACATATTTAGTTAGGCATTTAATGAGTATGGGTGTAGCCCTTAGAATTAGTAGGAACAGCACAATTGGGCCAATAGCAGTGCTTAGGGCTGTGGTCACCCAAGGAGACCATGAAAACATTTTCGCATACCAGTTACCTTCTTTAGACCTAGCCTCTTTGCGTTCCCCAAGTCTTTTTTTTTTTTTAATAGTGATAGGCTTTCTCCTATAACACCAGTGTGATTAGCATAAAAACAACAGGTTTTTCCTAATGCTATGCATAGGCTTCCTTGTTTCAGGAACAGTAAATCTAGACCTCTTATATTCTCCAATATTACTTCTGCTAGAGATGCAACTGATGCTTCTGAAAAGGTTACAGAGTGCTCAAGGGATTTTTGGAAGTAGAAACAGTGGAATTTAAAATTGTTCCATTTTCAGTCTGGATGATAGTCTAAGTGTAGGTAATTAACTGGAAGGGTGACACCTCCTCCCAGGTTTCAGCAAAACTCATTATGGCATGCATCCAATGCTTCTTTTCAGCTACTTTGACTGCAGTAAAGTTGTCAGAATAACTAGGTAGGGGCCGGTCCACTTTGGTTCTAGGGTGCTGGCCTGGAATTTACAGACCCACACAAGGTTTCCGGGCTGAACTTGTAAAACAGGGCTGTTAGAAGGTATTTGATTTTGGTGGGACACCCAGACTACACTCTGGACTTCTTTTCGGACTTGATCAAGAGCCTGCAAAGAAGAGAGTAAATAATGATTGTCTATTTTAATTAGGTTATATTTCTACGAGAACAGGAATGTACATTCCATTCGGGGAGTGTTTTTTTTTTTTTTAATTCTCGAAAAACGACTTTGTCTGGGCAAGTTCCTGTGGCTTTGCCTTGGCAGGTTCCTGCGGCTTTGTTCCTAGGTTATTTATTACTTCTTTCAGGTTCATTCTCTCTACTTGTCCCGAACTTTGGGGCCAAAATGCACAGTGTAATTTCCAATTTATGCCCAGGGTGCCTGCCAGTTGGTGAGTCACCTTCACTATGAAGGAGGGTCTGTTATCCGACCCTATCCCTAATGGCAGTCTGAACCTTGGAATAATTTCTGCGATAAGTTTCTTCACTACTATAGCTGCCATTTCCCCTTTTGTGGGGAACACTTCCACTCATCCGGAGAATGTATCTACTATCACTAATAGATACTTATACTCCAATTTTCCAGGTTTTATTTCAGTGAAGTCAATTTCCCAATATTCCCCAGGTTCTGCCCCTCTTAGTTGACTGCCCATGGTTAGCTTTCTGCCACCTCTCACATTTCCTTGGGCACAGGTGACTCATTGGGCGACAACATTTTTACAGGCAGTGTGCAGGTCTCGGTGGTAGAAGTCTCTACTTACCAACTGGGCAAGTTTAGTTACCCCCATGTGTGTACCTTCATGAATCCTTTTAATTAGTTGTCTCCCCACTGGCTCTGATTTCATTGGTAATGAAGCTGCTCCCATCCACATAGGGAGTGTATTCAGCTGTTTTAAATGGTACATGTGTGAGGTCCGGTTGTAATCCCCTCAGGCTTTTTAAAATATCCCCACAGTCATGCTGAAGTGGGGCTTGTCCTGACTCAGGGAGAAGGGTGGCTTGGTTGAGTGCCTCTGTTTTGGAGAAAGTTACTGCAGGTGGGTTTAGGAGGAGGCTGCCACTGCCTTCAAACAATTTAGCCAGCCTGTGGCTACATAGTAAAGTGTTTTTGAGAGATAGGCTACAGGGCGTTGCCATGGTACAATTGTTTGCATTAGGATTCCTTTGGCTATGCCTTTTGTTTCAGTTATAAATAGATGAAATGGTTTAAAAAAGTCGGGTAGCCCCAAAGCGGGGGCACTTACCAGAGCCGATTTCAAGTTCTTAAAAGCCATCTGTCTTTTGCTGTTCAATTCAGCTGGTTTATGTTTTCTGCTGTAGCTTCATACAGGCATTGTGCAATTTCTGCAAAACCCAGAATCTATAATTCACAATACCCAGCTACCCCCAGGAATTCCCGTACCTGTCAGATGGTCATTGGGCCAGGGATGTCCAGGATTGCTTGAATCTGAGCTGCCAACAGCTTTCATTCTCCATTTTCTAGTTGATGTCCTAGATAGGTGACTCTTTTGGCACTTACTTGTGGTTTTTTTTTGCTGACACTCAGTAGCCCAGTTTCTCTAACGTTTGCAGGAGGGCTAGAGTGGTGTCTCGGCAAGCCACTTTATCTCTGGCTGCCAGGAGGATGTTGTCTACATATTGTAGGACTGTCACCTTCTGATGTCCCTCCTGGAATTCCAACAGGTCCCTCCCAAGGGCTTCCTTGAATATCGTAGGGGAGTTTTTGAATCCCTGAGGGAGTTTAGTCCAGGTTAACTGCCCTCCTTTTCCTGGCCTCGGGTCCTCAAAGGCAAAGATCAATTGGCTGTTAGTAGCTAGAGGTGTGGAGAAGAAGGCATCTTTTAAGTCCAGTATGGAATAAACAGTACATTCTGCAGGGATCCTGCTCAAGAGGGTATATGGGTTTGGAACTGTGGGGTGGAGGATTTCAACCCGTTTATTGACCTTTCTTAGGTCTTGCCCCAGTCTATAGTCCTGGGTTCTAGGTTTTAAAACAGGGAGGAGGGGGGTGTTCCAAGGTGACTGGCAAGGAACAAGGATCCCGGGTTGTAGCAGTCTATTGACACGTTGGGTTATTCCATCTCATGCTCTTTCACTAGTAGGATATTACCAGGCTCGAATTGGGAGGGCTGAGCTCAGCAGCTGCACAATGACTGGATGTTGGTGACTGGCTAGTCCTGGAGAGTTAGTTTTAGCCCAAACCCCGGGAACAAGTTTTTGAAATTCCTGTAAATAGTCTTTCCTGAATACCGGGGGTTCAGCTGGCATTAATAGATATTCTTCAGAGAGGGGACAAGTAACCAACAGAGTTTGGGACTTACTCCCAAAGGATATTTTAGTATTTTCATGTTTAAATGAGATAGTGGTTTTCAATTTTTGTAATAAGTCTTTTATTAACATGGGGTACAGGCAGTCTGACATAATGAAGAATGAATGAGAGACTGTTCCAGCCCCCTGATCTACCATCCATGGCGAGGTCCATGGTTAAGTCCCGAGTTTTCCAGTAGCCCCCTGAATTAGGGTCTGATTTTTCTCATAAGGACCGGGTCAGTTTTAAGGGAAGAATATGTTGCCCCAGTGTCTACCAGTTATTGAACCGGGGCCCTCCTACTTTCAATCAGACCATAGGCTCCCAGAGGCAATTGCAGTCCTGGCCCCTTCATTTAGTGTGCAGCACCAGTGTGGATTTGGGATTAGCCCCCTTCTGTGGACACTCATTCTTCTAATGTCCCATTTCTTTACAGTAGGCACATTGGTCTGACTGTAACATTTTTCCTCCTTGAGACCTCCATCTATGCCCCCCCCCAGAGTTCCTCAGGGTCCAAAGTCCTTGGGGGGGGGGCTCTAGTTTCAACAAGAAAGCTGAGGAGGACTTTGGCCACCTTTTTAGTGGTTTGGACATTTTTTGTCTTCCCTGTTATTGTAGACCCTCCGAGCCACTTCCATTAATTCTGAGAGTAGTTTCCCTTCAAATCCCTCCAATTTTTGCAATTTATGATGGATGTCTGGGGCTGATTGGGACACGAAGGCAATATTAACAGCCCATCTATTTTCAGGAGCTTCCGGGTCTATAGGGGTATATTGTTTATAGACTTCCATCAGTCTTTCTAGAAATGCTGACTGTGACTCATCTAAACCCTGGGTCGTTTCCATCACCTTAGAGAGATTAGTTGGCTTTTGGGCTGCAGCTCAGAGGCCGCTTAACAGGGTCTGGCAAAACCGCTCGAGGGCCTCCTTACCTTGGTCATCTTTATAACCCCAGTTAGGCCGATCTGTGGGGAAGACGGCCTCTATATGGTGCATGTCAGTGGTCGACTGGCCATCTCAACCAAGGATGGTCTTGACTGCCTCCTGATGAATTCTTTCCCATTCTTTAGAAGGGAACAAAGTCTGTAGAAGCTACTGACAGTCATCCCAAGTGGGACTGTGAGTCAAGAAAACAGTCCTCCGGGTGACAGCCTGAAAGGCAAGATTTTATTTTATTTTATTTTATTTTATTATTTTATTTTATTTTATTTTATTTTATTTTGGCATGGTGATTACAAATTTTAACCATGAGTCAATATAAGACATCTGATCTGGGTGGGGGACATCATATGCAATTTTCTGAACTGCATGAATAATTTGTTTGTTAGTAGTCCCTTCCAAAGGCCACCCCACCCTGAATGTTGGCCACTCAAACTCGCACAGAGTGTGCAGTGTTCTGGGATTGACTTTTGCATCATAGCCGGTGGCTGCATTTTTCATTTCCTGAAAATTTTTAAAAAAACAATCCAGGAGGTTTAAGTTACATGACTCAGACTGACTCATTGTGCCAAGCAGACTCATGAGAAGACCAAACCTAACAGACAAGACACATGACAGATGCCAACACAAAAAAACAGTAAAATGAACCCAGAGGTTCCCAGAAAGGTTGGAGCAACCTCTCATCTCCCACCTTGACTGTAGACATTATGCCGCATCCGGCTGTCTGACAGTCCCCAGCTGGATCCAGTCTTACCTGACCAGAACAGAACAGGTGGTTCACTGGGTCGAATTGTCTAGGAGTTCCGGCTCACAGCCAGGCAATCCCGGGGCTGAGGAACGTCTCTCACAGGCCTTCCCCTGGGAGTCCCGGGTGCCAGATCCTATTTCCCTGGGGCCTCCAAATGTTACACAAGTAACTATTCAGAATAAAACTCGGCTCCCAGTTGAATTTTAGAACCGTTTATTCAAGCAGCTGGGATTGTCACATTTCCATAGGCGAGAGCGCTGAAGCAAGGTTTTAGCTATTTTTTAAATACTCTTTTTGCAAGAACTGAAACCAACTTTTAGACAAAGGACTATGGGGAGGAGGGTCTCTCTTTGTGGTTGTGTTTGACTCAAGTTGTCTGGGGCAACCAGCAAGCCAAGCAAGCTCCAAATGTACAGAAGCAGATATTTGCAGTCAGCTGCAGGTAGGAAGAGTTTCTAACTATTCTATTCTATTCTTGTTGGTCAAGCATAACTTTTGCAGCAATTGGAGACAGTTCTAGAATTGTACTGAGAAGAAATGCGGGAGATTGAGATGGTTCTCAGAATTGTACTTGGAATGGGTGACCATAACTTTTCTCCATAACAATGATATCTGTTTTCAGAAGCAGCCAAGGGTTATAATCTCCCAGGTAATCCACTTTAAAGGCCACATGGAAATTAAGTAGAACATTAGATATACAACTGTTGGATAGGAAAAAACACAGTTTTCAACATAAATGACAATGATGATTTTATTTCATTTGAATTTCAAAAATCATTAGAGACTACTCCCCTCTGCGGAGAAAGCAAGGAAGGCCTACAACCAAGATCCACATAGCACATAGCCTTAACGCATGGTAAAATTCATTAGTGTTTAGCAGTGAGGCTAAACATTTATTCTGACTGCATTCAAACACTGAACACTATCTTTGCTTCAGAATGAAGGGAAATTATCTAATGACTTCAAGTCCTAGTAAGTAAAAATCTAACAAACCTATATGAAACAAATATTACTTTCGAATAGAAAAACTTAGCTTTCATATATAATTTAAAATATATTTTACTCTATAAACATGATGACTTAATTTCTCTGAGATGTGCATTTTCCCTGTTTCCTTCAATCTTTTGCAAATGTTTTAAAGATATATTTATTTTATTACATATCTCCCCTTACCCCCCCCTGCTGCGGTGATGCGCCGAGAGTGGTCACTGCGCAGGTGTGGCTTTCCCCCCTTGTGGGCGGCTTCTGCTTCCATTCATGGGCCGGCTCTGCTTCAGTTCACGGGTGGCTGGCTGCGCTCCATTCGCAGGCGACCTGCCCTACCAGTGGCGGCTTTTGCCCTGTCCATGGCAGCTTTTTGCCCTGCCCATGGTGGCTCTGGCCTGCCCAATGTGGCTTGCCATTCTCAAAGCAGTCTGCCTGCTAGGAGAGGTCCCTGGGAACCGAACCCAGGGCCTCCCATGTGGTATGCCAGCGCCCTATCCACTGGGCTATCGAGCCGGCCCCTGCAAATGTTTTAAATAATAACTTTCCATTATTTAAGTAAAATGCAATGAATGATTAGATCTATATACTTTAGAAGATGTTAAAATGAGGCAGATATTTTATGATTTTAGAAAATTCATAAAGAAAAATACTATGATTACTATTCAGTGTAACGTATTCGGGTGGATTAGAGAAAACAAAATTGGCAGATGAATCAAATGAGTGACATGCATTTTAGGCAAAAGAGAAAAATATAAATGAAAAGATTAGAAAGCACAAATTAAAGGGATGCACTAGAGTAGAAATTCATTATTCATCTTTTGCTACTCTATAAATGATATGTACACAGGGGAAATTAAGGGCATGGAATGACATGGGTTTAGAACACCTATAATATCAGTGGATCCTGGAAATCAATGCAGAATAAATTTAACTGGTGAAGGAGAGAATAATGTGAACAGTAGAAGAGAAAGGAAATAAGATTGGTTCTGAAAATTGGAATTAGAGATAGGAGAGAACTTTGAAGCTGGTGTTGAGAGAAATTTCTTGGTTGAGAAAACTTGGATTGCAATATAAATTGGAGTATGTTCCTAGGATAATTCCAAGAATCATTTGGTTGTAAAAACTATATTATCAATATCAAAATTGTAGGAAAAGATTTGAAAAATATCTTAAAATAACCTTTGTGTATAATCCGTATTTACCCCTATTCTAAAAAATGTCTGGCTCCCTCATTTGCAAAACAGGGTTTTTAAGAAGAAAATTGGGTCCTTGTTAGTATTATATGAGTCAATACATATAAAATGCTGAAAATCACAGCTAAGTGGTGGTAAGCACCAAATAAATATCCATTATTTTTTCAATCTCAAATAATAGCAATCAAATAAATATGAATTATAGTGACTTTTCTTATACTAATTTTAAATCTTCCATGTAATTTTATTTATTATTTTGTGGTAAATATATATTGGCTATATAATGTGTACATAGCAATGTAAGGAAAAGCAAAGAGAAAGAGAAAAACTAAAGGCTATTGTACACTATGTGTCTTTTAAATTAACATGCACAACTCTGGGACATTGATATTAGAAATGCACATAATAAAGTGTCAAAACAGAGTATTAGGCAAGTTTATTATCCTGCCCCAGATTATATGGTTCTGTCTCTTTCTGGTCTGTTTTCTAAATCCAAAATTGATGCATTGACTCTTAGACTAAATTATGAATGGCAAGAATACAAGGTGCTGTTGGTCACTCTCTTAAGAACTTCTTGGAGAAATAAAAATATAATAATAACCAACTGCCTAGCTGTTCCAATTAAGTGTCAATGATGAGATATCTGGAAGTATTTTAGAGAATGCTAAAGAGTTTCAAACCTTGAGTGGTTAAGGAAAGCTTTTTATAGGTGTAGAAGCAATTGCTGCTCTTTGTGCATGGATGTTACAAAAAGAAACAAAACTGTAGAGACTTTGATCTGTTGTGAATTATGCAATGTATTGCAGAGGGACAAGGAGCTACTAATTTTGAGATGAAATACCTTTATCATACTCATGGAGACCAAGCTGGGTGCAGTTATTATGAGACTTTACTGTTAGGAAAGAGAAAGGACTCAGGGCAGGATGGAGCTTGGAATGTTATGCCCCCACAGATGTCCTAAATTATCTACTATGTGCAAATAATACAGGGAACAAGAAGTATGTGACGTTTATCCTTCAAAGATAATGTCTAGCGTAATGTCCTAATCCCCACCACCACATTTCATAAACTCCTTCCTTGATTCCAATTTA
>PVKH010029749.1:0-12607 GCA_004027955.1 Chaetophractus vellerosus | reverse complement strand
TCCAGGGTTCAGGCTTCCAGGTTCCTTTGTTCCCGGGGCTGCTCCGGGCTTAGCTTCCGCCTCCTTCACGAGTTCAGCTGAAGACCATGAGACTCTCTGCGCTGCGTCTCTCCACAAGGCCAGCTGTAGGCCATCCGGCGATCGGCTCACTCCAACATCAGAACTGCTTTTTAAATCTGCTTCTCCAAATCTCTTTTTTGCTTCTCTCTAATCTCTGCTTCTACTTGAGACCACCCCCACCGAGGGGTGGGGCTCAACGTCTCACTGACGTGGCAATTAACGCCCCACTCACAACTCAATCATGCCCAGATGAACAGATGAGCCTACAAACACAATCCAATTTATATTTTTGGAATTCACAATCAATTCAAACTCAAACCACCACACATATTAATAAAGCATACAATTTATCCAAAGTGTACAATCAATGGTATTTGATATAATCACATACTTGTGCTTTCATCTCTTCAATCATTATTAAAGCATTTTCATTATTTCAATAATAATAATAATAATAAATGAAAAACAGACAAACAAACAAGGAAATTCCTCCCCTCTTAATCTCTCTGTTTCCCCTGCTGTACATAGCTGCTATTTCTGGCTATTCTTGCACAATTATTTATGAGTTTATTAAGCAGTTTTATTGAGACATATTCACACACCATATGAACTATCCAAAATGTATAATCAATGGCCTTTTTTTAGCTCTTTAAAAGACCTTTAATGTAAAACTGTAAAATAAAAATAGAAAAATAGATCGAAAGAAATTACAAATATTAAGAGAGTGTAAGGCCAGGTTAGAGTTGATATAATTAATTATAAGAAACAGTATAGCAACAAACATTTATAAATGTAAATAATAATTCTAATACAGATTAATTATAACATAATTCTAATTTTTATGTTACAGCTCTAACTATTGGACATAATCATCTCTAAGAATGCAATAAATTATTATTTTAGTTACTAAATTTCCATTTAGGCCATAATTCTTTGTAGATAACCAAATTCCTATTTGGGAATTCTTCACATCTTATTGGAATGAATTACAGCAGATAATAATATGCCAACCTGTAATTTTATGAGGCAGAAAAACTAAAAAATCTTTTTCAAAAGTAGTCATGCTAAATCATTATTGATCCAGATAGATTATTTAAATTAACAAGTATGCATAAGAAAGGGCTAAAGAAAAATGTAGTATCAAAAATATACTTCTTCTCCAGTCCTCCTCAATTAAAAGCAAGTGTTTATTTTGTATTAATAAACTTACAGAATGCTGATCACAGGAACAATTTGCTATTTGCACTTTCTTCTTTTTCAATCTAAGCATTGAGGGCTATGAATTTCCCTCTCAGCACTGCCTTCACTGCATCCCATAGATTCTGGTATGTTTTATTCTCATTTCCATTCATCTCAAGATATTTCTTGATTTCTCTCACAATTTCTTCTTTGATCCAATAGTTATTTATATTATATTATGCAGATTATTTTATAACCTCCAGGTATTTGTGAATTTTCCCTTTTTTTGCCTGTTTTTGCTTTCCAACTTCATTCCATTATGATCAAAGAAATTGCTTTGTATAATTTTGATCTTGTTGAATTTATTGAGATCTTCTTTGTGACCCAGCATATTGTCTATCCTAGAGAAAGATCTATGAACACTTGAGAAGAATGTATATCCTGTTGATTTGGGGTGCAATGTTCTCTATATGTCTATTAGAGTTAGTTCATTTATCTTATTATTCAAGCTCTCTGTTTCTTTATTGATCCTCTGCCCAGGTGTTCTATCCAATGTTGAGAGTGGTGTATTGTCCAGCTATTATTGCAGAGACACATATTTCTCCTTTCAGTTATGTCCTCCCTTATCTCTAATGGTTTTTCTTTTAAAGTCTATTTCATCTGATATAAGTATAATTAATCAAGCTTTTTTGTGTGTGTACTGCATGTTTGGAATATTTTCCAGCCTTTCACTTTTTATCTATTGGTATTTGTCTAAGGTGAACCTCTTGTAGACTTCATATAGACGGCTCATATTTTCTTATCCATTCTGCCATTCTGTGTCTTTGGATTTAGGAGTTTAATCCACTAACATTCAATATTATTACTGTAAAGCCTGGTCTTACTTCAACCATTTTGACCTTTGGGTTTTATCTGTCATATTTTGTTTTCACTACTCTTTTTACACTTTTAACTACTTTTACTGATATAATCTTCATTTCTAGGCTCTCTTCCAATCCTTTCTCTCCTGCCTTTTCTATTAAGGCTATAGCATTCCCTTTAGTATTTCCTGCAAAGACAGTCTCTTGGCTACAAACTCTCTCAGTTTCTGTTTATCTGTGAATATTCTAAACTCACCCTCATTTCTGAAAGAGAATCTTGCCTGATATAAGATTCTTGGGTTTCAGTTTTTCTCTTGCAGTATCTTAAATATATAATATCACTGAGTTTTGCCTCCATGGATTCTGATAAGAAATCACCACTTAATCTTATTGGGTATCCCTTGCAGGTGATGCATCCCTTTTCTCTTGCTGCTCTCAGAATTCTGTCTTTGTCTTTGTCTTTGGCATTTGACATTCTGATTAGTATGTGTCTCAGAGTAGATCTATTCAGATGTATTAGGATGGGAGTATGTTGTGCTTCTTGGACATGGATATTTATATCCTTCAATAGGGTTGGGAAATTTTCTACTATGATTTCTTGAAATATACCTTCTGCCCCTTCCCCCTTCTCTTCTCCTTCTGGGACACACATGACACATATGTTTGCACATCTTTTGCCATCATTTAGTTCTCTGAGGCCCTGTTTATTTTTTTCCATTGTTTTCTTCATCTGTTCTTTTATATGTTTCCTTTCAGGGGCTATGTCTTCTAGCTCACTGATCCTTTCTTCTGCCTCCTCAAATCTGCTGTTATACACCTCCAGTGTATTTTTAATTTCAATTATTCAACTGTGACTTTCATTCCCATAAGATCTGTTCTTTTTTTATTTGTGCTTTCAAATTCTTCTTTGTGCTCACCCAGAAGAAATTCTTCTTTGTGCTCATCCTTTATCTCTTTAGCCATCTCATTGAATTTATGAAGGAGATTTGTTTGAACATCTATGATTAATTGTCTCAACTCCTTGATGTCATCTGTAGGCTTATCTTGTTCCCTTAACTGGGCCATCTCTTCCTGTTTCTTGGTATGGATTGTAATATTTTGTTGTTGTCTTGGCATCTAGCTTACTAGATGTATATATTCTCAGTTCCTCTCTTTAATTTAGGGTTTTCTTGCCCTTTCTCTCTTCTTGGATGTCTAGTAGAATCCAAGGATTTACTTGGTACTGTAAGCTGTGGAGGCTGAAGCTGCCTGTGTTGCCCCAGGAACTGATGAAACTTCTTCCACTCTTCTCCCCTGCCATGGGTAGGGATGGATCTGAAGCCATATGCAGCAATCCAAGCCATACAGGACAAGACCATCTGTAGTTGTTTGGAGGACTGATGTAGCTTCATGCCCTTTCCTCCCCTGCCTGGGGCAGGGACAGAGCTGCACATATGGGCAGCAAGCTAAGCCATGAATATCAAAACTCTCAACAGTTGCCTGGGTAGACCGATGTAGCACCAGCTTCCCTCCTCCCCTGTCAGGGTGAGGATGGACCCTCCCAAGTGCCCAACAATCTAATCCACATGGGCCAAAATCATCTGCAGTTGTCTTGAGATTCTGAGTGAGTACTGTCCTTTCTGCCCTTTAAGGGTGGGGTGGGGATTGAGCAATAGGCACCCAATAAACCAGTCCATGTGGGCTGAAAGCACCTGCAGTTTCCCAGAGAGGCTGAAGAAACACAGCTACCCTCCTACCTATTGCTTGTGGGATTGGAGCCACAGGCACCCAGCAGTCCAGTCTGTGCATGCCGGAAGTGCCTGCCATTGTCTGGAGAGGCTGAGGAAACACCATCCCACTCTTATCCTATTGGGGGTGGATCCACAGGCACTCTGTAGTCCAGTCCATGCAGGCCAACAGTGCCTGCAGTTGCCCAGAGAAAGTGAGGAGACACCAGTCCCTTCCTATTCCGTGGAGGTGGGGGGCATGGATGCAGCCACAGGTGCTCAACAAAGCAGTCTATGCAGGCCGAATGTCCTTGCAATTTCTAAGAGAGACTGAAGAAACACCAGCCCCCTCCTATCCTGTGGAAAGGGAGGCAGGGCTGGAGCCAAAGGCTCTCAACAAACCATTCCATTCAGGCCAAAGCATCTGTTTCAGCCCAGAGAGTCTAAGGAAACACAGGTCTCCTCCTATCCTATTGGGGGACAGGCATGGAGCACCTGGTGTCCGACTATCCAGTCTGTACCAGCCAAAAGCACCTGCAGTTGCCCGGAGAGGCTGGTGCAGTTATCCCCAGCTTCCTTTCTGCTGGAGGTAGGGCTGGGCCTAGGCTAGGATGGCAATCCAAGTTGGGTGGAAAGAAGCTAGTCCTTACCATCACTGTGATTTTCAATCAGTCCTGCTTCCCTGCCTGCAAAGGTCAGAGTTAAAATGGCAACTACTGGCCTCTTTCTGACTTGGACAGGTTCAAGCTTGAACTGTTCTTAGGATTTTACTTTAATGAGCAGAATTTACTGATCAGTAGGTGAAGCAGTGCCTGACCATCTCTTCCTCTCCTGTTTTTGGAAAATGGAGGTTCCAATTCCAGCCACAGAATGGCTCCTAAGGTGGCTTGTGCCACCAGTGGAGGATGGGCACTGGCCTCTGTGACATGGCGTGCTCTACTCATGAATCTTTACTACAGATGGGCAGTATTCTCTTTCCATTTTTTCATGGATGTTGCAAGATGCTCTTTTGGTTTCCTGGGTCCCCCAAACAGGTGCTTAGATAGCTCTGAGTGATGCTGGGCTTTTAAAATAGCTAAAATTATCTTCAGGTTTCAGAATTGGTGCTAGAAAGCAGAGTGATTATTACACAAATATTAACTAATATTTTAATGTTAGTAATAAATATGGTATTACTGCCAAAGAAACATTACATGAAGGACACAGCAACAAATGATATGGATAATATTCAATTAGAAGGCCTCTATGCATCAAGGTTTGGTGTGAGAAGCAGAACAAATATTAAGAGATTTGTTTATAGTGAAGAGACCTCATGCAATTTAAAGAGAAAGTTAAACAGTCTTTCAAGGCTGTAGTCTTCATCTCTGATGCCGGCATTTGAAGTCTGCAAGGCAGGAAATTAGGAAGGAAAGACATAAATTTAGGGAGAGCAAGGACAAGCTGGAACCTAGAAAAATGAGCTGGAACTCACGAGCATGAGCTGGAATCGATAGGATGTACTGCATCCTGTCATCAGCTCACTCTCCCTCCAAACTTGATAAAGTGGGTATTCTGCAGGAGAAACTGGCACCCTTCATTGTGGATCTAAATAACCACCTGACCCTGGAGTCAGAGAAGCTGGGAGAGTAGCCAGCAGAAGTTGGGAAAATTGTGGGATGCCCTGCTGCCCCATGCTATAGAAGTGAGCCAGTAGATAAGCAGCAAGGTGTGTGCATTCTAAAAGCACATGCTTCAGACTTCCATTCTTCACATCCTGTATGAAATATCTCTTTGACCCACCCAAACTGGAAAACATTTCTTCCTAGTCAAATCGACATACCATAAAGCTACCACAGTCTACTCTTCGTCAAGTCAGCATCCCAGATATATCTTTATATTATACTTAATTTCCCAATAAAGGCAATTACAGTCATGCTACTTCTTTTTTTTTTTTTAAAGATTTATTTATTTTATTACATATCTCCCCTTCCCCCCCCGCTGCGGTGACGCACTGAGACTGGTCACTGCGCAGGCGCGGCTTTCCCCGCTTGTGGGCGGTCTCTGCTTCCATTCACGGCCGGCTTTCAGTTCGCGGGTGGCTGGCTGCGCCCCATTCGCGGGCGACCTGCCCTGCCCGTGGCGGCTTTTGCCCTGTCCATGGCAGCTTTTTGCCCTGCCCACGGCGGCTCTGGCCCACCCACAGCGGCTTGCCATTCTCAAGGCGGTCTGCCCGCTAGGAGAGGTCCCCGGAAACCGAACCCGGGGCCTCCCATGTGGTATGCCAGCGTCCTATCCACTGGGCTATCAAGCCGGCCCCCATGCTACTTCTAACATTAGAAAACTATGGCCTGTATCAGACCTTTCTTCAAAAGAGGACACAAAGTTGCTTTAGGTGATGTTTATTGTTCTTCCAGCTGGTTCACACTTTCACTTTGAGATCCTGTAACTTAAATAATCAGAATAATGAAACATAACATATATTATATTAGATGGTAGGATAATGGGAGAGAGAAAGAAAATAAAAACATTATATACATAATACACATGTATATGTGTATGTATCATATATACCAATGTATATCCACATATACATATTCAGATCAAAATAAGCAAGGGGTGTTCAAAACTACCGTAGATCTCATTTTGTAACTGGTAACTGGTTATGTGGTCATATTTGTATTCATTTCTACCTTCTTCCAGTACCCATTACATATTTCCTTTGTCCTTAGGAAACATACTTTTCCTTACCTTCACTATGTAGTAGCAACCCAATTTCTCCTTGAGAGCCAAGATCAATCACCCAAACCACTACAGTTACCCCTTTCTTCCAGTTCAATGGGATCGTTGATGACAAAATGAGTGATCTGTTGTAACATACCTGCTCATGGGTTATACTTTGTATCTCCCTCTCAAAGATCTGCTGGGATTGGAGCATAGTTACAAATCCGGAAACAAAGAAAGGTGGTGGGGGTGGTTGCTGAGTGGTGTCAGTAACCTCTTGCATGGAAATGACCTCAGGGGGAGATCATTACAGTTCCTTCAGACAAGGGGAAGTTAATCTCTTAAAGCAGGAATGGAAGGACTGCTTCTATGACAAAAATGCCTGGACAGAATTTAAGGGTTTAAAGTCCCCAACTTAATTAGGATATGCCCATATTCCCCATAACAAATTTCTGGTACTTGTTCCTTCCCAGTTCATGCCCCAATTTTAATAATAGAGACCATAGGAGATTAGGCATTCTATTTGCATTATAATTCAGCCACTTGTAGGATTAGACTTTGGTTGTCAGAAATGCTAACCCTAAGGTCATTCTAACGCATAAGGGCAAACATAGATTTTGGATCTGTTATGCAGACCTTCGTTGGGAAGTTAAAGCCCTGCAATCATCATTTTCTTTCCCCAAATTCTCCAACAAATTTAGAAGCAACCAACCAAGCCCATTATACTCTTATTTTGACTAAAATGTTCTACAGCAGTAAATTCTTAGTAACCCAGAGTCTTGTTTTCTAAAGGAATCTGATTACAGCTCTGTACAGATGATAATGTACAGAACTGTGTGGCCGTGGCAGGACAGGGACTACCAGTGGATTCTTTACCACTGGAAATACTGTGATTATGGCCTTTAAATCAGATCAGAACAAACTAGATAACCAAGAACCAGTTTAGAAAATGCATCCTTAGGATACTGTTCCTTTAGAATCCCTGTTGGTACAAAATTCTGTGTCACTCAGGGTTCAATCAGAGAAGTAGAACTACTAAGATATATTTGTTTTAGGGATTTGATCTTACTCAATTGTGGGACTGGTTAAACAGTCTCTGTAAGGCTATTTTCTCAGGCAGAGAAAATAGATGTACAGTGGGGGTGAGGAGGAAGCAAGGACAAGCTGGAATCTATGTGAATGTACTGAAACCCTTGAATGAATTTCTCACTACCTCTAACCATGATGAAGTGGGTGTCTTGTGGGAGAAGCTGACATCCTTCATCATGGAGTTAAACAGACACCTAGCTCAGAAATGGGGAAAGCTGAAGGAGGATCCAGGAGAAGGTGAAACAGGTGCAGGCCTGGCTGTTGCCCTACATGAATGAGGTGAACCACTAGGTAAGTGACAACATGTGTGAACTACAAAACCATCTGCTCCAACCTTTAAAGCAGATACAACAAAATGCTGCTGCTTCTCTTCTGCTCTTCAAATCTCCAGTGAAAATGTCTTTTGAAGTATATCCTAAGCTAAAACCCAAGGCAATAAAGGAAAATTCAATTGCATCTAGCAAAGTTGACACATTACAAAGCCACTGTGTAATGGTTTGGCAGTTTTATGTAATTATGAATTCCAAAAATATATATATATTGATTTGTGCTTGTAAACCGATCTGTTAACCTGGGCATGATTAGGTTATGATTAGGGCGTTAACTGCCACATCAGTGGGATGTTGAGCTCCACCCCTCGGTGGGTGTGGTCTCAAGTATAAAGGCTAGGCAGCAGATTTGAGTGGCAGAGATTTGAGAAGCAGTTCTGATGTTGGAGAGAAGCGCTCCAGGAGAAGATAAGTGAGCCGTTCGCTCGATAGTCTACAGCTGGCCTTGTGGAGAGACGCAACGCATGGAGAGCCTCATGGTCTACAGCTGAACTTGTGGAGGAAACAGAAGCTAAGCCCGGAGAGAAACACAGCCCCGGCAGGAGAGGAGCCCAAAGACCTGAGCCCTTGCAGACATTGGCAGTCATCTTGCTCCAACTTTGGTATGAGAAGAAACTTATGCTTGGTAACTGTAAGCATCTACCCCAAATAAATACCCTTTATAAAGACGGACCAATCTTTGGTGTATTTCAAAAGGCACACCTGTGGCTGACTAAAACACACTGCAAATCCCATTTCTGGGGAGACACCCATATAATCATTTGGTAAAACTTCCAATTGTTTCAGATGTTTGTAATTTTTACTGTTATTAACCCATGGTCTGGAATAATTTTCATATTTACCATATTTATATTTTGGTTGGTATTGGTATTAGGTAGATAGATTAAGCCCAAGAGGTTCCTGAATAGTTTAGGTAGAAAAATGTTAATGTAGGTCAGAATTATTGACTTAAATGAAACAGAATATATTAGGTATTTATTCAGAGTTATTTGGCATGAAATGTGTACTAATCGAATATTACTGTCTACACTGATGAAATCCGTGTCCTGGATCTCTCACTTCTAACATCATGAGTTTTGTCAGTGCATTCTTTTTATTTGCAACTTAAGTTTCTTACCATAGCATGAGAATATTGGCACCGTTTGACCTCACTGGATTCATTTGGTTATTAAAAGCAAACAGGAGGCAAACCGGTGTAGCTGGGTAGTTGAGCCTGAGCTTTGCATGAGCAAGGTTCCAGGTTCAATCCCCAGTACCTCCTTAAAAAAAAGAATAACCTATATAAGAGGTCATTGTAAAATGAATAATGCCTTGTAGAGGTAAAAGTGTCAAAACATTCATATTGTGCTTGCTTCAAAGTTAATTTGATAATATTTGAAAACTATAACCCCCATCAACACATAGAAGTTTCCTTTTTAAAGCTGTTGGGATGTCACTGAATGGATGCAGAAAGCTAGTCCTCATTCTTACCTTTGTCAGGGAAATGGGAACAAATGAAATACCCACAATGGCTTTCCTATATGAGGTAACAGAATGAAATGGATGGCTAAACACTTCTTTAATGGTTAAAAGAGAAATTAAGGGCAGGAACACTAAGAATTGCATTATGTTTCCATGGAACTCTGTTTTTCTTTTTCCCTAAACCTGTCAATGTACATGAAATTTCCATCTGCTAGATACACTGAGGGCATTGTTTCTTCTTGCACCAGAAGAAGGAAAAAAAAAAACCACAAAAACCACCTTGCCTTGTCTTGAAATAACTCACTCATTACTCAAGTGTGGTCTGAGTGGGATTTCTACACATTTCGAATATCTGCCTTGTCCATGCTGTGAAAACTGGCCTTTAAAGATAGACAAGTGTCTAAGTGCACATCTGCTAGGACGATTAACCCAGGCAGCTAAGCGTGAGGATGGGCAAGCAAGGGAAGGGAAACTATGCCCACACATTAAAGAAGAAAATGAAAGGTTGCTGTGGAAAAACTCCTTACTCAGCACTGTGCTAAGAATCAGAGCTGAAGAATAGAGACATGTGTTCTTTCAAAAAGTTTACATCTCTATGAGATGAGCTTTACTCTCCAGGAAAAGACAACCAGGTAAATTAGGAATTCATGATCTGCCTTGAGGTTCTATGTGGTGGGTGCAGACTAATAACAATAAATATTCTGAGAAGACCTAGGAGTAAAGTTAAATTTAAGGTTAAGAGAGTAGGGTTTGCACCGCTACTTATTATAATGTGTTCTCGAATTGCCTAACTATAAAATGGGAGTAATGATCGTGTCACAATTTTTTTATGATTGTATTAGATATTTGAAAATTTGTATTTTGTAGGTCACTTATTGGTCCAAAATCCACCTTTGAAACCTTTAGCTCTGTTATTCCCAAGAGAAAGTAGTACACCAAAATCACTAGAGGAAAAAAGTATAAACACACACACACAAACACATACACATATATTTTTTGTCATGCTATATAATGTATTTCATTCTTTATGATGTTTTTTGTTTTTGTTTTTTTTTATTTGAAAGGGATTTTAAATATTAAAATCACATTTATGAAACATATGAGATTCTTACATTCGTCTGATAAAAGAGGTGATTTAACAAATGTCAAGGAACATTTCATTGATTCATTCAAAATAATCTTGTGAGTTAGGCTGTGAGGAATGAGTCTCCCTTTTTCACTGATGAAGCAATTAATGTTCAGAAAGATTAAGTGGCATATCAGAATTCACCCAGAGCCAGGAGTCTTTGTTCCAAGCTGAATCCCCGCATCTGTGGCGCGGGCATCATGGACACTTAGGAAGATTCACAGGAAGCTGGGGTGAGATGCTGCAAGTTTTGAGACCCAGGCAAATTTCAGTGTATAGACAGCAAGAGAGGAGGCATTTGTGGATGTTAGGGATGATGAGGAATGCCCACCTGTGTCTCAATACCCATAACTGAAGCCTGCATTCCGGTTAGCAGAACCCTGCATACTCCTGACCAGGTGGGAGACCCCACCTGTCTATTATGCAGCCCGCTCAGGAATGCCCACTGGTGCCTCAATATGCATAACTGAAGCCTGCATACTCCTGACCAGGTGAGAAACCTCACCTGCTTATTATGCAGACTGCTCGCTTTTGTGAATCTTGATGCTCTTGTGAATCTTGATGCTTGCTTTTGTAAATCTTGATCACCCACTTGCTTAAGAATGTACCTATGTAAAAGCCCTATATAAACTGATGAAAATCAAGGCTCCAGGCCCAGAACTTTTTTTTGAGACTGACTTTTCTGGGCCTTCCCATAATAAAACTGTTCTTCCACTCCTGAGAGTGCTGTTTGGGTTTTTTCCGGATCGGATTTCTGTAACAGGGAAAGTGAGAAAGAGAGAATTCATCTAATTTATTAATTCTTACACAAAAAAAGACAAAAGGCACTGATGTATTCAATTTGTGGTTTTATTGTTCTGTTTTGTTTTCAACCATTTTTATATGGATGGAACTTTGGAGAGACCTCTGGAAATGTATGCAAAGCCAGACACTAGCTAGGGATGTTGAGAAGTTCTAGATAGGAAAGCAATCCAATCATCACGTGCTCAATCTTTCGTAGAAATTCGTGGTCCAGCAAAATACCATAACAAATATCAAGAATCAGAATATCTAGTTCCTCAATGATCAGAGTCATGAGCCATAAGCAGTCTTACGCTAAAGAGAATAAATCATTCAGGGGAAACTTGATTACTTTTTTGATAGAATTAGAAGATTAGTTGTCAGAAGGAGTGGTGCTAATGTAATATATCTTGATTTCTAAGAAAACATGTCCACTGGGGAATTTTTCATGAAAAATTAATTTCAGTTGGCTTGGATATGCCTTTCAAGAAAGTGAAAGCCACACTGATGGGCCACAAATTATGTGTGATTAAAAAAGAGGAAGAGAGAGAGAGAGAAGTGTTTTTTTTTTTTAAGGGAGGGGGTAACAGAAAGAAGGAGAGAAAGAAATAGTCAAACCTAAGAATGTATTAAGGAATTAGTGGTTTTTTTCCAGAGTAAGACAGTGTATTTGTTGTTGAATTGTTTTTAAGTCTTCCATCAAAAATGCAATTCCTGATGATTCTAGGACTTAAAAAAATATAAATTAAACATTCAATTCAGTGAGTCAGTGACCTTAAGAGATCGTTATGATTAGTTCAATAGTGGGTGTTTTGGTCAGCCACAAGCGTGCCTTTTGAAATATACCAAAGATTGGTCGGTCTTTATAAAGGGTATTTATTTGGGGTAGAAGCATACAGTTACTAGGCCACAAAGCATAAAGTTCCTCCCTCACCAGAGTCCACGTGTTGGAGCAAGATGGCTGCCGACGTCTGCAAGGGCTCAGGCCTTTGGGTTCCTCTGTTCCCAGGGCTGCGTTTTTCTCCAGGCTTAGCTTCTGCTTCCACCACAAGTTCAGCTGTAGACCGTGAGACTCTCTGCGTTGCGTCTCTCCACAAGGCCAGCTGTAGACTATCCGGCGATCGTCTCACTCCAACATCAGAACTGCTTCTCAAATCTGCTTCTCCAAATCTCTTCTCTCAATCTGCTTCTCTCAATCTGCTTGCTCTGCTGCCTCTTGTCTAGCCTTTTATACTTGAGACCACGCCCACTGAGGGGTGGGGCTCAACGTCTCACTGACGTGGCAGTTAACGCCCTACTCATAACTTAATCATGCCC
>PVKH010029748.1:0-12610 GCA_004027955.1 Chaetophractus vellerosus | reverse complement strand
TAGGCCCACATGGATTAAATTGTTGGGAACTCCAAAGGGTCAATTACCCCCTGGCAGGGAGAGGGTCTGGTTCTACATCAGTTTACCTGAGTAAATGTGGTCATTTTGGACTCACATGGCATAGGTTGCTGCAAACAACTATAACTCCATCCCTGCCCAAGGTAGGGGAGGAATGGGTGTGAAGCTTTATCAGTCTCTCTGGGCAACTACAGACAGTGTTGTCCTTCCCAATGTGGATTATTATACATGGTTGGAGCTCTGTCCCTACCCTGGGAAAGGATAAAGATGGGAGAAGCTTCATCAATCCCTGGGGCAATGTGGGCAGCTTCAGCCTCCATAGCTTTCAGCACCAACTACATCGTGGCTCCTTCTACACAACCAGCAAGAGAAAAAAGACAAGAAATCCCTAAACTAAAGGGAGAAATTGCACCCAGAATAAATACATCTAAAAAGCCAGATACAAACACACCAACAAAAAATTACAAGTCAAGAGACAGGAAGATATGGCCCAGTTAAAGGAACAAGAGAAACCTGAGAGTGACAAAGGAGTTGAGACAACTAGTCAGAGATATTCTAACAAATCTTCTTAATAAATTCAGTGAGATGGCTAAAGAGATTAGGATATTAAGAAGACATTGGATGAGCACAAGAAGAATTTGAAAGCATACATAGAAAAATAGCAGACCTTATGGGAATGAAAGATGCAATAAATGAAATTAAAATACACTGGAGGCATATAACAACAGATTTGAGGAAGCAGAAGAAAGGATTGGTGAGCTCAAAGACATGGCCTTCAAAAGCAAACATACAAAAGAACAGATGAAGAAAAGAATGGCAAAAAATTGAACAGGGTCTTAGGGAACTAAATGACAGCAAGAGATGTGCAAACATACGTGTCATGGGTGTCCCAAAAGGAGAGGAGAAGGGAAAAGGAGCAGAAGGAATATTTGAAGAAATAATGTTAGAAAATTCCCCAACCCTATTGAAAGACATAGATATCCATGTCCAAGAAGCACAGTGTACTCCCATGCAAATAAATCTGAATAGACCAACTCCGGGAAACATACTAAGGAGAATGTCAAATGCCAAAGACAAAGAGAGAATTCTGAGAGCAGCAAGAAAAAAGCCATGCATAACCTATAAGGGATACCCAATAAGATTAAGTGCTGATTTCTCACCAGAAACCATGGAGGCAAGAGGGTAATGGTATCATATATTTAAGATACTACAAGAGAAAAACTGCCAGCCAAGAATTTTACATACAGCAAGATTATCTTTCAAAAATGAGGGTGAGTTAAGAATACTCACAGATAAACAGAAACTGTGAGAGTTTATAACAAAAAGACCAGCATTGCAGGAAACACTAAAGGGAATTTTACAGCCCGAAAAGAAAAGACAGAAGAGAGAGGCTTGAAAGAGATGACTGTATCGGTAACAGGAATTATAAGTATCAAAAATAAAATGACAAAGAAAACACAAAGATCAAAATGGATGAAATGAGAACTGCCTTTGCTGTAATAACATTGAATATTAATGGATTAAACTACCCAATCAAAAGACACAGAATGGCAGAATGGATAAGAAAATATAAGCCATCTATATGCTGTCTGCAAGAGACTCACCTTAGACACAAAGATACCAATAAAGTGAAAGTGAAAGGTTGGAAAAAGATATTCCACACATGCGGTAACCAAAAAAAAAAAAAAGCTGGGGTAGCTATACTTATATCAGATAATATAGACTTTAAAAGCAAAACTCTTATTAGGGACAAACAAGGACATTACATATTAATAAAAGAAGTGATTCACCAGGAAGAAATAACAATCATAAATATACGCACCTAATCAGGATGCCCCAAGGTACATGAGGCAAACACTGGCAAGCACTGGTAAAACTGAAAGGAGAAATAGACATCTCTACAATAATAGTTGGAGACTTCAATACACCACTCTCAGCATTGGATAGAACATCTGGGAAGAGGATCAATAAAGAAACAGAGAGCTTGAATAACATGATAAATGGACTAAACCTAATAGACATATACAGAACATTGTACCCCAAAACAGCAGAATATACATTCTTTTCAAATGCTCATGGATCTTTCTCCAGGATAGAACATATGTTGGGTCACAAAGCAGATCTCAATAAATTCAACAAAATCAAAATTATACAAAGCACTTTCTCTGACCATAATGGAATAAAGTTGGAAATCAACAAGCAGCAGAAAAAGGGAAAATTCACATATATATGGAGATTAAACCACACACTCTTAAATAATCAGTGGGTCAAAGAAGAAATTTCAAGAGAAATCAATAAGTATCTCCAGACAAATGACAATGAGAATAAAACATTTCAGAACCTATGGGATGCAGCGAAGGCAGTGTTGATGGGAAAATTTATAGCCCTCAATGCTTACATTAAAAAAGAGGGAGCTAAAAATCAATGACCTAACTACACACCTGGAGGAACTAGAAAAGGAATAGCAATCTAATCCCAAAGCAAGTAGAAGGAATGAAATAACAAAGATCAGATCACAAATAAATGAAATTGAAAACAAAAAACAATAGAGAGAATTAACAAAAACAAAATTCGGTTCTTTGAGAAGATTAACAAAATTTACAAACTATTAGCTAGACTGACTAAGAAAAAAAGAGAGAATATGCAAGTAAATTAAATAAAAAATGAAAATGTTAACATTACTATTGACCCCACAGAAATAAGAGTGATCATAAAAGGATACTGTGAACAACTTTATGCCAAAAAAAATGAGACAATATAGTTGGAATGGGAAAATTCCTAGGAATGTACAAACAACCTACACTGACCCTAGAAGAAATAGAAGACCTCAACAAACCAATCACAAGTAAAGAGATTGAAACAATCTTCAAACAGCTCCCCAAAATGAAAAGCCCAGGACCAGACAGTTTCACAAGTGAACTCCACCAAGCATTCAAGGAAGATTTAATACCAATCTTACTCAAGCTCTTCCAAAAAATTGAACAAGAAGGAATGCCACCAAACTTATTTTGTGAGGCCTATTGGGGTAATATTTTACCTTAATACTAAAGCCAGATAAAGATATTATGAAAAAAGAAAATTACAGACCCATTTTTCTAATGAATACAAATGCAAAAATCCTCAATAAAATACTTGCTAATCGAATCCAACAACACATTAAAAGAATTATTCATCATGATCAAGTGGGTTTTATACCAGGCATGCAAGGCTGGTGAAACACAAGAAAATCAATCAGCATAATACACCACATTAATAAATCAAAGAAGAAAAATCACATGATCTTATCAATTGACAAAGAAAAGGCATTTGACAAAATACTGCATCCTTTCTTGATAAAAATACTACAAAAATATAGGAATTGAAGGAAACCTTCTCAACGTGATAAAGGCCATATACGAAAATCCCACAGATAACATTGTACTCAATGGTGAAAGACTGAAAGCTTTCCCGTTGAGATCAGAGACACGACAAGGATGCCCATTGTTACTACCATTGTTCAATATAGTGCTAGAGGTTCTAGCTAGAAAAATCAGGCCAGAAAAAGAAATAAAAGGCATCCGAATTGGAAAGGAAGTATTATAACTTTCACTATTCTCAGATGATATGTTTGTATATCTAGAAAGTCCTGAAAAACTACAACAAAGCTGCTAGAGCTAATAAATGATTTCAGTAGAGTGTCAGGATACAAGATCAATACACAAAAATCAGTGGTGTTTCTATATACTAGTAATGCGCAATCTGAATAGAAAGTCATGGGAAAAAATCCATTTACAATGGAATTGCAACTAAAAGAATCAAATATTTAGGAATAAAGCACTTGTATTCAGAAAACTATAATGCATTGCTAAAAGAAATTTTAAAAGACCTAAATAATTAGAAGAACATTCCATACTCATGGATTGTGAGAATAATATCATTAAGATGTCAATTCAACCCAAATTGATATACAGATTCAATGTAATCTCTATAAAAATTCCACCAACCTTTTTTTTAAACAAATAGAAAATCCAATTATCAAATTTATCTGGAAGAGTAAGAGGCCCCGCATAGCCAGAAACATCGCAAAAAGGAAAAGTGAAGTTGGAGGACTCTCACTTCCAGACTTTAAATCATATTACCCAGCTACAGCAGTAAAAACAGCATGGTACTGGCATAAAGATAGACACAAAGACCAATGGAACTGAATTGATGGTTCAGAAACAGACCGTCACATCTACGGCCAAGTGATTTTTGACAAGCCTGTCAAACCCACCCAGCTGGGAAAAAGTAGTCTATTCAACAAATGGTGCTGGGAGAACTGGATAGCCACAGCTAAAAGAAAGAAAGTAGACCCCTATCTCACACTTTATACAAAAATTAACACAAAATGGATCAAAGACCTAAATATAAAAGCAAGTACAATAAAGCTCCTAGATGAAAATGTAGGGAAACATCTTCAAGACCTGGTGGTAGGTGGTGGATTCTTAAACCTTACACCAAAAGCATGAACAATGAAAGAAAACATGGATAAATTGGACCTCTACAAACATAAGCACTTCTGTGATTCAAAGGACTTCTTCAAGAAGGTGAAAAGGCAGCTCACTCAATGGGAAAAGTATTTGGAAACCACATATCTGATAAAGGTTTGATTTCCATTCTATATAAAGAGATCATACAACTCAACAATAAAAGAGCAAGCAATCCAATTTTTAAAATGGGCAAAAGATTTAAAAAGACATTTCTCAAAAGAGGAAATACAAATGGCCAAAAAGCACATGAAAAAATGTTCCATATCACTAGCTATCAGGAAAATGCAAATTAAAACAACAACGAGATATCATCTAATGCCACATTGAATGGCCATCATTAAAAAAACAGACAACAATAAGTGCTGAAGAGAATGTGGAGAAATAGGAACACTCCTTCACTGTTGGTGGGATTGTAAAATGTTGCAACCTCTGTAGAAGACAGTTTGTTGGTTCCTCAGGAAGCTAAATATAGAACTGCCATATGATCCAGCAATTCCTTTACTAGGAATATATCCAGAACAACTAAAAACTATGACATGAACAGACATCTGCATGCTGATGTTCATAGCTGTATTATTCACAATTGCCAAGAGATGGAAACAACCCAAATGTCCATCAACCAATGAATGGATAAACAAAATGTGGTATATAAATATGATGGAATACTACACTGCAGCAAGAAGAAATGAAATTGGGACACATGTGATAATGGATGTGGATGAATCTTGAAGACATTATACTAAGTGAAGTAAGCCAGACACAAAAGGACAAATATTGCATGGTCTCATTAATATGAACTAAATACAAAGAATAAACACATGGAGTTAAAACTTAGAGTATAGGTTCCTAGGAGATAAGGTTGAGAGGAACTACTGAAGCTTAATGTATGTTGAAGCTTAATGTATGTGGAAGCTTAATGTATGTGGAAGCTTAATGTATATGGAAGCTTAATGTATGTGGAAATGGAGTTGATTGTTACACATTAGTGAATAGCAATTGGTTTATAAATAAGATTGTGGCTGAAAAGGGTAGTCTGATGAAGTAAATATCAATTGAAAGAAAACTAAAGAATAGTCTAGGGACTGAATAACACAGTGAACCCAGAGGTGGATGAGAATTGTGGTTGATGATACAAATGCAAGAGTGCCCTTCTGTGAGGTAGAATAGATGTACACCACTATTGCACGGTAGTGGGAATGTGGAGAAGCATGGGAAAACTACAATTGGTGTGACCTATAGACTGTGGTTAACAGCAATACTATAATATTCTTGCATCAATGCAAAGATGTACTGTGTTAATAATGGAGCTGCATGGGAAAAGTGTGTTAAATGTATGCTATGGACTATGTTTGGTGGTAATAGTCTGATGATATTATCTTATAATCCATAACAAATGTTCCAGTATGGTGTGGTGTGTTGGTGAAGGGGTGTTGTATGGGAATTCTACACATGTTTATGATTGTTTTGCCAGTTCACAACCTCTGCAATAAAATATATTTTTTTAAAAATAGGGTGGGTTGGGGGAAAAATACACCAAATGTAAGGTAGGGACTATAGTTAGTAGTAATATTTTGATGATGCTCTTGCATAGTTTGTAACAAATGTTTCACAACAATGCAAAGTGTTGGTGGAGGGGTGATGTATGAGACCCCCATATGATGTTATGTATGTTTATTTTGTAAGTTCACAATCTTTATTATACACTTATTGTTTATGCATATCATGTATGAATGATATATTTCAATAAAAAATATTTTTTTAAAAAAGTTTGCTCCCATAGTCTTATCTGAAATACTGTCTGAAACTTTCTGATCCAGTTGACCAGAATACTTAGTCTTTGCTTTTGCCTTTGAACTTTTCTTCCTAACTTGAATGTTAATTGCCTTAATTGAAATAGAATTGTCTGTCCGTAGCTAACGCTTAGTTATGTTTAACTTAATATTGATCTTATAAATCTACATTTTCAGGCAAACTATAAAGATTATTTCTCACACAATAAGAGTATTTTATTTTAAAAATATGTATACTTTGTGTAACTGTGTAGCCTCTTTTCAGTAGCAGGATAAAAATCAATTGATTTGACCATGATAAAAAAAAAATTATAGGTAAAAATGAAATAGTGGATAATATTAGAACAAGGATATAGATATGATATTAATCTCTAATTTAGGTGAAACAGTAATAAATTTTTTGAATAATAATAACAATGATTGGTGATACTATGTTGATGATGACAATGGTAGTATATTTTGTGCTTATAATAAGCCTGGCTCTTTGAGCTTGAGTTTATCTATAATCCCATATTATAGTTAAGAAAATAGTCTATGGGACAGTTAACTAAAATTGCTAAGACACTTAGTTGGTAAATAAAGGGGATTGTATTCAAACACAAATATATTTGATTTCAGAATCCACTAGTAGGTAGGCAGAGCCAGACTCTCTCACAGCAAAGAGTGGGGAAAGGGCAAGGACCTATCTGAAGGAGCTGCTTTGGATATACATAGAACAGAAACATGATCTATGTTATCCAGGAGGGAACTGGAAAGATAAAGAAGCCAAATGAAAACCTTGAGTTGCTCACTTCTGGGGCTAGAAATGTCACATATACCCCACCTTCAGGGCAAGTAGCCACAGTGGATCCCCTGGTTCCCTGCTGCCAACGGAGTGGGAGGGAGCATTCCCTGAGAGGAAGAGGGGTCTGATGGAGGGTGGATAGTGGTTACTTTGTGGTGAGTTTGGCCAGGTGAGGCCCCTTTGAATCTCAGAAGGAACCCAGAACTGACAGGGAGAGAGGAGGGGGGATCTGCTCAGTCAGGCTGCCACACCCAGCATCCCTGGGAAAGAGAGGAACTAGATTAGAGAGGGAGTAGAGACAGGTTTATAATCACCTGGCTCTGGAAAACTGCTAGAAATCTAACCCACCTGAGAGAAAGGGGGCAGATAGAGGCAAATAAGCTTTCTGAAGCCTAATTAACCTGTGGATCCAGATTCATTCATTGGAGGAATTCTCACCTTGCATATATAAGGTCCCTATTCAATTCCAAGGTCTCCTGAGAGAAGTGACCCAGAGAGTGATCCACCAAGTTATCAGGCACCCAGTTGACATCTTATGACAGGGAACATATAGACACTTTTTTTTTTTATTTTTAGGTTTTCTTGTATCTGTTATTTTTTAATTTTTTTAAGTTTCCTCTTTTTTTCTCCTTATGTTACTCACTAAAACTCAGTACATTTCATGAGAATAACAGGTTGCAGGGTGATTGAATGATGAACACTGGCAGCCTGAGATACTCCTTAGGGCCATAAGATGGAAGGTTGTTTTTCCAGGGTTGTTTTTTTTTCAGTTGTTGCTGTTTTGTGTCTTATTTGTTGTGTTTCACCTTTCTTTGTTTCCTTTTTTCCTTTTATCTGTTTTCTACCTATTTCATTTCCTTTCTTTCCTTCATTTTTCTATCCTCTGTATTCTGTTGTTTTTCTTTCATTCTACCTCTTTTCATTTGACATTTGATTTTTTGTTTTTATTTTTCTCTTTTTTCTCTTTCTTTTTTCTTTCCTTTTAAACTCTTTCTTTTTTCTTCTTTCTTTTCCATTTTCTCCTCTTTCCAGCCTTTAAATTCATTATATATATTTTCTCTATTTTGTTTCTTGTTTCATTTTTTACTCAACTTTTTTATACTTATCTCATTTTACTTCTTATGATTTTTTACTCGAGATGATTATTAATTTTCCAAGGTCTTGTATGGTGATTCTTCTACCTTTTTAATGTTATAATTACTAGTATTATTTTTCTCTTCTTATCTCTTTCCTTTTCTCTGGCTCTAATATTTATTTTTAAGGGAACACAGACAACAGCAAGGAAGTAGAACAAGAGGAAAGAAGTGTCAAAGTGAAACATTTCCACAAACGCAAAAATACAACAAAATAATACCTTAGGTTTGAAAGAGATGCTAACCAACCAAATAAGCTGACCAAGATAAGCAGCTGCTTAGACACTAACAAAAAATTTCAAGCCATACTAAGAAACAGGAAGACATGGCCCAGTCTAATGAACAAACAGAAAAACAGGGGGAGATGCAGAAAATTGAAAAACTAATCAGAAATGACCAAACAAATATCATGAATCAACTTAATGAATTAGAGAAAGAAATTAAGGATATTAAGAAGACACTGTGGGAAGCAGATGTGGCTCAGGTGACTGGACTTCTGCCTACCACATGGGAGGTTGCTGGTTTGGATCCCAGTGCCTCCTAAAGAAGATAGTGAGCTGATGCAACAAGCAGGCATGGCAAGTTGACACAACAAAATGATGCAATAAGAGACATGGGGAGAAAAAACATAATGAGAGACACAACAAAACCAGGAGTGGGGGTGGTTCAAGCAATTAGGCACCTCCCTCACACTTCGGAGGTCACGGGTTCAGCTACCAGTGCCTCCTAAAGAAACAAGGGAGATGAACAGACACAGCAAGTGAAAAACAACAAGGGGATGGGGAGAAATAAATAAAATAAAAAATTTTTTAAAAAGAAGACACTATAAGAACATACTGAGGAAATTTAAATATAGTTAAAAAGATAACAGATCTGATGGTGATGAATGGCACAATGCAGGAAAGCAAAGATACACTGGAAGCACATAACAGCAGATTTGAACAGGCAGAGGAAAGAATCAGCGATGTGGAAGACATTACATCAGAAGCCAGACAGATAGTAGAACAGATAGATAAAAAGATATAAAAAATCCAGCAGGGACTTAGGGATTTGATTGACAACACAAAACACACAAAAATATGCATTATGCACACAACAGAAGAAGAAGGGAATGGAAATGGGGCAGAAGGCATTTTGGAGGATATAATGGCTGAAAATTTCCCAACTCTTTTGAGGTCTGTCCCAAGACATATACTTGTCAAATTGTCCAATGCTCAAGATAAAATGGGAGTACTGAAAGTAACAAAAGAAAATAGATCCATCACATACAAGGGACACTCAATAAAATTAAGTTCTGATTTCTCATCTGAAACCATGGAGGCAAGAAGGCAATGGTATGACATAGTTAAGGTGCTAAAAGAAAAACTGGTCAGCCAAACATTCTGTATTCATGAAAGATGGCATTCAAAAATGAAGGAGAGTTCAAAATATTAACAGATAAACAGAAATTAAGAGAGTTTTGTTGACAAGAAACCTGCCCTTCAAGAAATACTAAAGGGAGTTCTGCAGTTTGAAATGAAAAAATTAGGAGAGAAAGGTTTGGTGGCGAGTGTAGGAAAGAAAATTATTGTTAAGAATAACTTAAAAAACAAAAAGAGAAATGAAAACAACATAAAGCATACATAAACCTAAAAAAAATTGGTAATGTAAGTAATACCTTGACAGTAATAACATTTAAAGTTAATAGATTAAACTCTCCAATCAAGAGACACAGATTGGCAGAATGGATAAGGAAATATGACCCATCTCTATGCAGCCTACAAGAAACTAACCTTAGGCCCAGGGAAGCAAGCAGGCTGAAAGTGAATGGTTGGAAAACAATTTTGTATGCAAAGAATAACCAAAGAAGAGCAGGAGAAGCTATACTAATACCAGACAAAATAGACTTTAAATGCAAAACTCTTATAAGAGACAAAGAAGGACACTATATATTAATATAAGGGGAAATCTATCAAGAGAAAGAACAAACATAAACATTTATGCACCTAACCAGGGTTCTTCAAAATACATAAGGCAAGCATTGGCAAACTAAGCAGAGAAATAGATGCCTCAACAATTATACTGGAGGACTTTAATACACTATTACCACCATTAGATAGAACATCTTGACAAAGAACTGATAAAAAAAACAGAGACCTTGAATAATACATTAGAGAATCTGGACCTAATAGACATATACATGTCATTATACCAAAATGCAGCGGGGTATATATTCTTCTTGAGCACACATAGATCATTCTCCAGGATATACCACATGCTTGGCTACAGAACAAATCTCAATAAATTCAGAGAGATTGAAATCATGCAAAGTAATTTCTCTGACCACAATGGAATGAAGCTGGAAATCACTAAGGGACAGAGAACCAGATTACATACAAAGATATGGAAGTTCAACAACATATCCTTATTATTAATCAGTGGGACAAGGGGGAAATTGCAAAAGAAATCAGTAGCTACCTTGAAATAAATGGAAATGAAAACACAACATATCAAAATTTATGGGATGCAGCAAAAGCAGTGCTGGGAAAGAATTTAATAGCTATAAATGCCTATATTTAAAAAGAAGAAAGAGCTAAAATCAAAGGCCTAACTTCACACCTGGAGAAATTAGAAAAATAACAACAACAACAACAACAAAACTAATCCCAAAGCATGTAGAAAGAAGGAAATAGCAAAGATTAGCGCAAAGCTAAATGAAATTGAAAAATTGAAAATAATGAAGAGTTAAAAAAAATAAACAAAACCAAAATCTGGTTCTTCAAGAAGATAAATAAAATTAACAAACTCTTATCTAGACTAACAAAGAAAAAAAGAGAAGATGCAAATACATAAAATAAGAAATGAGGAAGGGGATATCACCACTGAACCCACAGAAATAAAGATTATCATAAGAAAATACTTTGAAAAATTGTATCCCAAGAAGATGGATAACTTAGAGGAAATGGACAAATTCCTAGAAACACACAAGCAGCCTATGTTGATGAAATAAGAAATTGATGAACTCAACAGACCAATCACAAGTAAAGAGATTGAGGTAGTCATCAAAGACCTCCCAACTAAGAAGAGCCCAGGACCAGGTGGCTTCACAGGTAAATTCTGTCTAACATTACAGAAAGTACTAATATCAATCCTGTTTAAATGCTTCCAAAAAATAGAAGTGAAGGGAACATTACCTAACTCATTCTATGATGCAAACATCACACTAACAAAGCCAAACAAAGATACCACGAGGAAAACCATAGACCAATCTCTCTAAAGAACCAAGATGCTAAAATCCACAACAAAGTACTTGCTAATCATATTCAACAATACGTCAAACAAATTATTCACTATGACCAAGTGGGTTTCCTTCCTGGTATGCAAGGATGATTCAACACAAGAAAATCAATCAATGTGATACACCACATTAAGAGATTGAAAGAAAAAAATCACTTGATCATATTTATAGATGCAGGAAAAGCATTCAACAAAATACAGCACCCTTTCCTGATAATCACACTTCAAAGATAAGAATAGAAGGAAACTTCCTCAACATGATAAAGCGTATATATGAAAAACCCACAGCTAACATTGTAATCAATGGTGAAATCATAAAAGCTTTCCTGCTAAGATCTGAAACAAAACAAGGATGCCCATTGTCACCACCCTTATTTATCATTGTGTTAGAAGTACTTAACTTGAGCATTTAGGAAGAAAAATATATAAATGCATTCAAATTGAAAAAGAAGAAGTAAAATTTTCACAATTTACAGGTGACATTATCCTATACATAGAAAGTCCTTAGAAATGTACAATAAAGCTTCTAGAGCTTATAAATGAGTTCAGTAGAGTGGCAGGTTATAAGATTAATGTGCAAAAATCAGCAGCATTTCTGTACACCAATTATGAGCAGTCTGAGGAGGAAATCAAGAAAAAAAATCCATTTAAAATAGCAACTAAAAGAATCAAATACCTAGGAATAAATATAACTGAAGAAGTAAAGGACTTGTACACTAAAATTTGTATAACACTGTTAAAGTAAATCAAAGAAGACCTAAATAAGTGGAAGAATATTCCCTGTTCATGTATAGGAAGACTAAACATCATTAAAGTGCCTATCTTACCCAAACTGATTTACAGATTTAATGCAATCCCAATAAAAATTACAATAGCATTTTTTGCTGAATTGGAAAATCTAACTATGAAATTGATTTGGAAGAGCAAGGGGCCCCAAATAGCCAAAGACATAATGAAAAAGAAAAATGAAATTGGAGGAATCACACTACCTGACTTTAAAACATCCTACAATGCTACAGTGTCCAAAATTGCTTGGTTTTGGCACAAGGATAGAAATACTGACCAATGGAACAGAACTGAGAGTTCTGATAAAGATCCCCA
>PVKH010029747.1:0-12613 GCA_004027955.1 Chaetophractus vellerosus | reverse complement strand
GAAAGTCTGATGATTGCCAGGGCCACTACATCAGATTTCACAATTTAGCAAAAATAGAGTGCATTTTAGACGGCACTTCTAGGAAGAAGACAAATTGTATTCTGGATTGATTTCTCCCTTCCAGGATATGAGAGCAATTTTGTAATAACCAAACTCATGATTAGCTACTGATCCCGATTGAGTTTAAGGTCACAGGGCCTAAGCTTTGGAAAGCTGGCACAGATTGACTCAAACTTTACAAAACTGGTTTCTCCTTGTCTTTCACTCTACCATATTTCCTTTGTATTTAATTTTCTCCCAGATAGAACTCTGTTGTAGTCTAGGGTTCATCGCAATGATGTTGATGAAGATTGAAATGTTTGTCCTGTTATGAGGTCTTTGCTGGAGAAACACTACTCTATCAGAAAACTAGTAGTGAGATTGGGGGTCATTACAGCAGGATAATTGGTGCTGCAAATCTTATGTATCCTATTTATACTCTGGGAAAAATAAAGTATATGAAAGAGTTCATGTTTGGTGGATCCAATTTCAGAGGTGTTTGGTGCAAAAGGAACCACTTCCATTCCATAGGAAGACAGCTCAAGCTATAGCTACCGAAGAAGAAAATCAGATATTAAACCAGCCAATGCTTCCAGGGACCATGTCAACAAAGCAAAAAATGGAGAAAGGGAGTTGTTTTTACACCTATTTGGAGACTTTAACTTAAAAAATTTTTCTGTATCAACAATGGATAGGGGATCCTTTACACTATGATTTTAATTTCTCTAAAGAAATAGGTACTATCTTACTAAGGGGATTCATCTTGTGCAAATTTAGTGTGTTTTATATCACAGCATTATAAAATGGCTTAATGAAGGTGCTCCAGAAAAAAAGGCATCTGGGTTGAAATCATAGATTTACCACTTTTATACCAGCTTTCTGAATGTCAGCAAGTTAAACTTTCTGAGTCTTAGTTGCCCCATGTTTAATAATGGAATAATGAAATCATATAGCTCATAGTCTTACTGTTCAGATTTAATAAAAGAATGCACAAAAAGTGGCTAGCACATAAAAAGTGATTTATAAATGCCACCTACATTTTTGTTGTAATTAATATTCAGGCTTTACTATTTTCTGGTGTAAATAGCATAGTGCTATGTGGCAAGTAGGTTTGTTGATTGGGCAAGGGAGGGAAGAATATCTAGAATTGACTGAGTTCTTACTATGTGTTATGCTCTGTGCTGAACAGTATCACCCAGATTAATCATTTATTCCTTCCTCTCCATGACCCTATCATAGGCACTATTATTTCATAGAGGAGAAAATTGAGGTCCAGAGAAATTAGGCCTCATATGCAATACCAACACAGGAAACAATTAGTAAACCTAGGCTACTAAACCCAATCAATCTGTCACCAGGGCCTAGGCACCTAAATTAGAGACCACATTGCTTTAAAACAAAACAGTTGGACAAACTTCTAATAAAAAAAATAGAAATGGATTAGCTTCCCCTTTATTGTATAATGTGGTATAATGTGGCCTTGAGTTTAGCCTAAAATGGCTCTGGGACAACATCACAGACATTCACAAAAGCCATGGGCCTGAACTGAACCGTCCATCTCATGGGCCTCAAGGGCAGATGCAGGGATCAAGGCAGTGACCTCGTGAAAGTGGGGTCAGGACTTCTCTGATACTCTCCTGACTTCACTCTCTGACTCTACACTCAGGAGTTCACTATGGATTGGACCAATGTCCTTGGATTTGCCTCTGCTCAAAGTAGTTAAAGATCATGTCCATAAATATCCCCTTAGGTAAAAACTCATCATTTTTGTTTTGCTTTGGCTATAGGAAAAGTAATGGAAATAACTCTCAATCTCAGAGTAGGGAGAATAAAAGGGATTGGAAGAAATTATTGGAAAGTGGGGAAATCAACCTATGTCTACATCTGGCAGCTGATACTCAGCTCCAACCAATTGCTTTCATGTGGAAAAAGTTTTCAAAATCTATTTTTTCAGGAAAAGCAAAAAATATGAAATTTTATTTTAAAAATATGTGAATTTTTAAGTATTGGGAATGACTAGTAATTTAAAAATGTGTGAATAGACTACATCTTTAGGAGACTGTTGACACAGAGGACACCAATTTGCAAATACTAAATGCAATTAATAAGATAATAAAAATGATATGACACATACACACTTGTTTTCACTTCAAAAACGAATCTCAAATAACTCTCAGGTTATACTGTCTCTTCTATTCAAACTTATATGTAATGCCAGAGTTTTAGGTGTACTTCCAGAGACTGGAGACTATGGGCTGTCCATGTGCCAACTGGGTCCAGAGGCTCTGTGGACCTGCAACTCCTACTCTACAACTCAATGGACTCACCCAAGACACCTAGTGGGGAGATGATGATGGACGATGGCTATCCTGGGGAATGGAGAGAGCCTGCAGCTGCAGGCAGGATAATCTCTTCCATCGTATCCATGGGATAAAAGCCCCCTCTCACTTGGTGGTAGAGGGGACATCACTGTCCTAGACTCCTTGGGATTGGGGGAAGAGCTATGGACTAGAGTGGACTTGTTGGTATCCTGTTATAGACTTGTTGTGATTCACGCAATGGAAGAAATTACAAAATTATGTAGTGCCAGGGGCCACTGGACACTTTGTGGGCAGGGAGAGGGAAGGGCAATTGTAATACAGGGGCCATTTTGGGACTTGGGAATTGTCTTGGGTGATGTTCCAATGGAGGATGTAGGCCATTTTATGTCATCATGTATCATGCAGAACTGTGTGGGAGAGGGGGTGGTCTACAGTCTGAAATGTGGTCCATGCTTGGTGCCAAAGCCCCAAGATGTGTATATCTATTGCAGGTATTGTGCCACAATGATGAAGGATGTATATGTGGGAAGTTGTGGGAGGTGTGGGAGGTAGGGCATATGGGTACACCTAAAATTTCTGTGTAACATTTATGTAAATTGATTTATCCTAAAAATAAATAAATAAATAAATAAATAAATAAAATAAAATAAAATAAAATAATAAAAAGAAAGTGAAAAGAATATATATAAAGCAGCCCCCTCTGCCCATGTGCACACTACTTCATTAACAATGCCTGCTGAGCCTTTGATGACATTATAATTTCAGTGATTATGTTCTATCAACAAGTACAGTGCTCAGCCTGATAAAATCAGAGGGAACTGGTCTTTTAAATCCCACACATATGACTCCTGTACCATTCAATGAGCCTTTCAGTCATATTCTCTTTCCAGTGAGGTTAGCACAAATCCTGAATCTTGTTCCCTATGAGTCTAAGAAAGAAACATATTCAGTATATGATGATACATAATATAATTAATACCAAAACTCCATCCTGAGTTAAAGCTTCATGGGAATATTATTATCTGAGTGGAAAATTTATGACAGTTTTGCCCAGAGAAATAGTTGCAATCCCCATAATTGTCATGTACAAAAAAGAAAAAAAAAGAAAGACCTAGTTTGGGAAAGTTGTTTCTATTGTTTTGTTTTGCTTTTCCTGATTTCACATAACTTTTGTGACACAGAAGATCAGTGATGGAAAAGCCCTTGGGGTTTATCTCTGCAAGCACGTACCTGAATATGTTTAACATGCAAAATTTAAAGAATTGAGCTGCCGTAAAAACATGTTTATCTGCCTTGACCAAAGACCTTACCTGTACATCCTATTCTCATCTAGCTGACATGTAATCATTCATTAGGAACTGGATAAAGATTGTGGTAAGCATTGGAAAGTCAAGTAAGGCTGTTTTCCTAATGACATTTTTGATATTTATTAATCCGATGGGTGAGCAGAGAATACCAAATGCCACTAGTACAGAAGTGATTTTGATTAGTGCTTTCTTGGGGTGTAAAAAAGTATCCATTGCCCGGGGATTTAACGGAGAAAGTTTCTTGTGAAATTTTATGAAAAACCAAGGTGTGTGTGGATAATCCAGAGCTAATAGAGAGGAGGTTTTCCCAAAAATGGAAATTTGTGCTCTGCCTGGTTATTTTTCAGTAGTTAAGGCTGGCATAGTCTGGATGGCTATGAAATGTCACCGCTACCACCAAATGATAGGTTCAATTTATTTTTTCACTGAACTGACTAGCTGGACAAAATTTTCTTAAATTGACTGATAATTCAAACTATGCCTAGATGACACTAAACAGCAGATCAACCCAGAGGGAAAAAATAACAATCAATCAGATTAGGATCACTCAAATTTTGCTAACTGGTAGAACTTTTACCTTTTAACCTGCCATTTCCATTTCAGAGATAAAGAGTCGTGTGCAGTTTAGCAATTCTGTTAAGCCCCTAAGCCTACAAAGAACACCTGAACTTCAGCCTCTCCAGTCCTGCCTTTGAGGAAATAATACCACTACATTTGCTTCCTCCATAGTAAGCAGAAAGTTTGGCCAGTCCAAGACAAAATTTTGAAACAATATCTCCTTTGGGGACCCTCCAAAACCCTAATCAGAGGCTTTATGCCCTTGATCAAATGTATACCATTTTCATGGTCTCCCAACATTCACTTGATAACCTGTAAATTTCTCTTCCATGCCATGCTCTAGTTTTTCCTACCCAAGAGGCATTAACTTTCCAATCCCTCCTCAAGGCTCCTGATTGCTTTTGATAATCTAGTAAAATATTTTAGAATTATAAAGCTAACAGTAGTTAAACCATTGCATTCTGTTTAACTGTTGAGCTTTAGCTTAGGAGAATTTGGCACACAATAATGACCTGCAAGGAGACTTTCAGACTTCCTCTTAAGGTGAAGGGGACAATAGATTTGGAAACTCTGCAACCTGTCAGTGCAATTGAAACCACACATTGTAAACTGTTACCACATGTGAGGCTAAGCCTGAAGGGGCCTGCTTATTTTAGGCTTAAGAAATTGCAAATATCATTCATAGGTAGAACTGGACAACTTTTCAATGTTAAGGGGCCCATGCCCATTACTCATCTGCAGGGATTCTGATTCACTATATTTGGACTAGACACATGCACCTTTATTTTGTAAAAAGCAGTAGATTATTACTCAGAATCTTGAAAACATTAGGCTAAGTGAAAGAAGCATAGTATATGATTCCACTTATATGAAACATCCACAATAGGCAAATCTATAGAGACAGAAAGTAAATTTGTGGATACTTAGGGGTGGGGGGGTGGGAAGCAGGGTACAATGGAAGGATAGGCAGGAGATGACTAAAAGGTATGGCTTTTCTTTTTCTCAAATTTTTTTTGTTGTTGTTAATAGTAAACTTTATTTTTGGAGAATTTTCTATTACAGAAAAGTTACATCAAAAGTACAGGGGAGGGAATAGGTAAGCAGGGCTCAACACTCTTACAAAAACAATAGAGAAGGGAAAAAAGCTGCCCAAAGGAGCTGCTTTGAGGAGCTTCAGCCCAGGAGAGTGCTGTGCATCATCCAGGAGGTTGAGGGACAGAGAAACAAAAAAGTCAAAGTGAAAACCATGAGTTACTAGCCCCCATGGCAAGGAATTGCACCCATCCCCCATCCTCATGTTAAACAACCTGGGTAAAACCCATGGCTCAGTGCAGCCAACTGAGAGAAGAACAGATGTCTTCCTCCCTGGGAAGAAGGAAGGTGTGGGCAGGGGTGGGGGGGTCGGGCAGAGAATGATTGCTCTTCAATGAGTTTGACCAGCAGGTCAGGCTTTGAATCTAGGCTCTACCAGACCAGAATCATGATAGTGACACCTCCCTGGAAAGGCTCACTGCAGAACACCATCTGCTGACAGGCTGGGGAACTGCAGGAAGAAAAACTGCTTTTTGTTGTCTCTCATGTCCCAGACCCATTGGATCTGATCTGTGCCCCAATAGTGGGACCCTGGGCTTATTTTGATAACTTAAGCTAGGCAATTTTAAAGACTTAGAATGAGTTGAACAAAAATTCAAAGAAAAGCTGTGAAACAAAACCAGTAGGCAAGAAAGAGAAATTGACTGTCAGAGTAAATTCTCCAAAATAATCAGATACCAAGATATATGCAAACAATCACAAGCCATACTAAGAAACAGGAAGAGATGGTCCAGTCAAAGAAACAAACCAAAAATCCTGACAAGACTCAGGATTTAAGACAACTAATCAGGGGCCGGCTTGATAGCCCAGTGGATAGGGCGCCGGCATACCACATGGGAGGCCCTGGGTTCGATTCCCGGGGACCTCTCCTAGTGGGACAGACCGCCTAGAGAATGGCAAGCCGCCATGGGCGGGCCGGAGCCGCCGTGGGCAGGGCAAGAAGCTGCCACGGACAGGGCAAGAGCCGCCACGGGCAGGGCAGGTCGCCCGCGGATGGAGCGCAGCCAGCCACCCGCGAATGAAGCAAGCGCCGGCCGTGAACGGACGCAGAGACCGCCCACAAGCGGGGAAAGCCGCGCCTGCGCAGTGACCACTCTCGGCGCGTCGCCGCAGCGGGGGGAAGGGGAGATATGTAATAAAATAAATAAATCTTTAAAAAAAAAAAAGACAACTAATCAATGATAATCACACAAATCTGCTAAATCAATTCAAGGAGTTGAAGAAAAATGGGGCTAAAAAGATAAAGAATATTGAAAAGACACTAAGTGAGCATAAAGAACAATTTGATACTTCCAGGAAGGTATAGGATTAGAGAAAAACAGGACTCACTGTTTTTCCAGAAACAGCCTGGAAAAAAATATTCAAGGGTTAGGATACCAGGGGAATGTGGGACATTACCTAGAAGAGAGAGGGGGCAAAGAAAAATAATCTGAATGGGCAAACTCTTTGAGTGCCATCACCTACCTTCAGAATAGACAGCTTTGAGCCCTCTGGCCTCTGCCTGGCTGTTACAGACAGAGGGGACAACAGGGATCCAGGGAAGGGTAGAGAGAGAGATGCAGCCCAAGGATGACTCAGCTTTTGGCTAACAAATATGGTCTGCTGAGTCACACAAGCCCTTCTAAGCCAGGGGGTGGGCACACCATTGTTTGTCCTGGGAGATGGCAGGGAACAAAAAAGATCCAACCCTCTCAGATACCATCCCTACTGAAAAGGACTGGTTATTGACAACACAGAGGGCAATGCTTTATTTCCTAAGCAGGAAAAGTGAGGGAGCTGCCAGCAAAGGTAAGAGAACAGCTTCTGAGAAAGTATGATTTTCAAGCCTCTGAATAGCCCTGAGGCAGGATCCTCTGTCACAATGCTCTAGTCAGAGTTACAGCAAATACATTCCAACCAGGATTTAAGCTGAGAGGTCTGATGAAGAGTTCCATATGCTGGCAGACCAAGGAAGTGCATACAAGGAAAATAAAAGAGGCATTTTGGGTCCTTTAAAGCTTCCCTCCCCAAGGCCCTTGGAAGAGAGTTTGCAACCCATTACTGGCTCTCTTGCTTGGATTTGAGCAACTAAATACAGGCAATCCTAAGGAGTTAGAACAGGTCAAAGCAATAATTGAAGAACAGCAATAACACACAGACCCCCATGACTAAATCCCTACTCAAGAGAGAGAAATTGAGCATCAGATTAAACTCTCCATCATAATCAGATGCCTAAACATCAGCAAAAAGGAAAAAAAAAGAAATATATATATATATATGGCTCAAGCAAAGGAATATATCAAAGCCCTAGATGAGAAACAGGGTTTGAGACAACTAATAAACAAAGTTCATACAAATCTCCTAAATTAATTCAATGACTAGAAAGACAATATGACTAAAGAGATAACGCACACCAAGAAAATACCAAGTTAGCACACACACACACAAAAAAGACCCTGAAAATCTGAATAGAAAATTAACAGACCTTATGGGAACAAAAGACACAATAGGTGAGATTAAAAACACATTAAAGGGAACCAGCTGTGGCTCAATTGGTAGGGCTCTGGTTTACCACATGGGAGGCCCTGAGTTCAGTTCCTGGGGCCTCCTGGAGAAGGCAAGCCGCCGTGAGCAGGCAAGCCGCCGCGAGCAGGCAAGCCGCCGTATGGTGAGCTGACTCAGTGGGATGCCGCAGCAGGGGGAGACAAGCAGACACAGAAAAATGCAAAGCAAATGAACACAGCAAGCCCAAGCAGCAAGGGGGGGATCTATAAATAAATAAAAATAAATCTTAAAAAAACCACATTAGAAGCATACAACAGCAGACTCAATCATAGAAGAAAGAATAAGTTATATTGAAAACAAAAAATATGGAATTGAACAGAGAGAAGAACAGAGAGAGAAAAGAATGGAAAAAATTTAGCAGGGCCCCAGGGAGTTGAATGATAATACTAAGCACAACAACATTTGTGTTGGGGGAGCTCCAAAAGGAGAAGATAAGGGAAAGGGGGCAAGAAGAATATTTGAGGAAATGATGGCAGAAAATTTCCCACCTCTCATGAAAGAAGTGAATTTACATGCCCAAGAAGTGCAGTGTACTCCAATCAGAATAAATCCAAATAGACCTGCTCCAAGATGTGTACTACTCAGAATGTCAAATGCCAAAGATAAAAAGAAGATTCTGAAAGCAGCAAGGAAGAAGTAAACCATCACATTCAAGCGGCACCCAAAAAGACTTAGTGCTCAGAAACCATGGAGGTGAGAAGACAGTGTATAATATAATTATGATATATAAAGAGAAAAATTGCCAGTCAAGAATTCTATATCCATCAAAACTGTCCTTCAGATATGAAGGTGAGCTTAAAATCTTCACGAATAAGCAGAAGCTAAGAGAGTTTGTAAAACAAAAATCCAGCTTTGCCAGAAGCATTAAAGGGAGCCCTAAAGCCTGAAAGGAAAAGACAGGAGCTGGAGGCTTGAAAGAGCGTGTAGAAGGGAAGACTATCATAAAGGAAAACCAAAAGGGTAAAATGACAGATGAAAATAAGATATGACATATTAAAGCTAAGGAATAAAATGGTGTAAGTAAATAATTCATTTACAGTAATATGGAATGTGATTTGTTTAAACATGATAATCAAAAGATACAGATTGACAGAATGGATTAAAAAACATGAGCTATCCATATGCCCTACACAGAGGACTCATCTTAGACTCAGGGATACAAATCAGCTGAAAGTAAAAGGTTGGAAAAATATATTCTATGCAAACAATAGCCAAAAAAGTGCAGGGGTAGCTATACTATTTTCAGACTTTAAATTAAACAGACTTTAAATTTTTAAAAGTTATAAGAGATGCAGAAGGCAATTATATATTAATAAAAGGGACACTCCAGGGAACCAGGTGTGGCTCAACCAGTTGGGCATCTGCCTACCACATGGGAGGTTCCGGGTTTGGGTCCCAGTGCCTCCTAAAGAAGACAAGCAGATGCCCGCACCCACTGCAATGAGAGCTAGATGCTTGCACCCACTGCAAGGAGAGCTAGACGTCACACCCCACCACAACGAGCAGATGCCTAAATGAGCAGATGCCACAGGTCAGCCACAGCCTGCAGTGAGCGGGTGTGGCTCAGGCCACTGAGCATTCACCTCTCATGTGGGAGGTCCCAGGTTCAGTTCCCATTGCCTCCTGGAGAAGGCAAGCAAACAATGAGCAGGCAGACAAAGAGAAACATCTGGGGGGGAGGATAAATTTTTAAAAAATAAATAAATAAAGTAAAAAATAAATCTTTTTAAAAAAAGGGGACACTCCACCAGGAGGAAGAAGTAACAATCATAATTGTCCATTCAACTAACCAGTGTGCCCCAAAATACATGAGGCAAACTCTGGAAAAACTGAAGGGAGAAACAGACTTCTCAACAATAGTAGTTGGAGATTTCCATACACCACTCACATCAATAGATAGAACAAAAAGAAGATCAACAAGGAATCAGAGAACTTAAAAAATATGATAGGGACTGGCTGTAGCCCAGTTGGTAGGGTGCCGGTTTACCACATGGGAGGCCCAGGGTTCGGTTCTCGGGGCCTCCTCGAGCGGGCAGACCGCCTTGAGAAGGAAAGATGCCGCGGGCAGAACAAAAGCTGCCGCAAGCAGGGCAAGCCCCCATGAGTAGGCAGGCTGCCGCATGGTGAGCAGACTCGGCAGGTCGCCGCGCCGGGGGGGACAAGCAGACACAACAGAACAAGAAAGGACACAGCAAGAACAAACAGAAGGGGGGGGTATGTAATAAATTTTTTAAAAATCTTTAAAAATATATATGATAAACAAGCTAGATCTAATAAATATTATATAAAGAACATTGCATCCCAACTCAGCAGGCTATACAGTCTTCTCAAGTACTCATGGGTCTTTCTCCAGAATAGACTACATGTTGGGTCACAAAGCAGGTCTAAATAAATATAAAGATTGAAATTATACAAAGCACCCTCTCAGATAATAATGGAATGATGCAATAAATCAATAATAGATGGGAAAGGGGACAATTCCCAAGCATGTGGAGATCAATAACACACTCTAAATGGTTTGTCAAAGAAGAAATTGTAAGAGAAATTAGTAAATATCTCAAGACAAAAGAAAATGAGAGGATATCTTATCAAAATTTATAGGTACAGTGAAGGCAGTGTGAAAAGAGAAATTAATAGCCCTAAACATGTATTAAAAAAAGAAAAAAGGTAAAATCAAAGACATAACTGAACACATGTGGGAACTAGAAAAAGAACACCAAACGAATCCCAAAGCAAGCAGAAGGAAAGAAATAATAAAAATTAAAGCAGAAATAAATGAAATTGAGAACAAAAAGAAGTGAAAATCAACAAAACCAAAAGATGGTTCTTTGAGAAGATCAATACAATTGACAAACTCTTAGCTAGATTAACAAAGAAAAAAGGATAGAAGATACAAATAAATAAAATCAGAAATGAAAAGGGGGACATTATGACTGACACCACAGAAATAAAAAAGATCATAAGAGGATATTATGAGAAATCGTATGCCAGAAAATTAGACAACTTAGATGAAATGGACAAATGCCTAAAAATGCACAAACAACCTACACTGGCTCTACAATAAATGCAGTAACTTAACAAACCAATCATGTTTAAAGAAATCAGATCAGTCATCAAAAATCTCCAAAGAAAAGACCAGGAGCAAATGCCCTCACAGATGAATTTTACCAAGCATTTCAGAAAAATTCACACCAATCCTGTTTAAACTCTTACAAAAAATTAAAGAGGAGAAAAAACACCCAACACATTTTATGCAGCCAACATGACCTAATACCAAAGCCAAATAGATACTAAAATAAAATTACAGATCAATTTCTCTAATAAACATAGATGCAAAAAATCTCAACAAAATACTTGAAAATATTTAAAAAGTACACACAACAGACAAGTGGGATTTATTCCTGGTATGAAATGGCAGTTCAACAAAAGAAAATCAATTAATGTAATACACCAAATGAGCAAATTGAAGGACAAAACACACATAATCATCGTGAACGACGCAGAAAAGGCATTTGACAAAATCCTGCATCAGTTCTTGATAAAAGCAGTTCAAAAGATAGGAATAGAAGGAAAGTTCCTCAATACAATAAAGGGTATATATGAAAAACCAACAGGCAACATTGTTCTCAATGGGGAAAGGCTGAAAGCTTTCCCCTCTAAGATCAAGAACAAGACAAGGATGCTCACTATCACCATTGTTATTCAACATTGTACAAGAAGTTCTAGTTAAAGCAATTAGACAAGAGGAACAAAAGGCATCCAAGTAGTAAAAGAGGAAGTAAAACTTCACTATTTACAGATGATATGATAGTACATTTAGAAAATTCCAAAATGTCTACAACAAAGCTACTTGGCCTAACATGCAAGTTCAGCAAAGTGGCAGGATACACAATCAACACACAAAAATCAGAAATGTTTCTGTACACTAATATTGAACAATCTGAGAAGGAAATTAGAAAAAAAACTCCATTTTCAATAGCAACAAAAAGACTCAAATACTTAGGTATCAGTTTAATCAGAGATGTAAAGGACCTGCATTCCGAAAACTACAAAATACTACTAAAAATTTTCAAAGAAGACCTAAACAAATGGAAAGACATTTTGTGTTCCTGAATTTTAAGACTAAATGCCTGAAGATGTCAATTGTACCCAGACAGATTTATAGATTCAATGCAATACCAATCAAAATTCCAACAGCCTAGTTTACAGAAATAGGAAAGGCAGTTACCAATTTTATTTGGAAAGGAAAGGGCACCTGAGTAGCCAAAAACATCCTAAAAAAGAAGAGCGATATGGGAAGAAGCTCATTGCCTGACCTTGAAACATCACAAAGCTACAGAGGTCAAAACAATATGGTATTAGCATAAAGACAGACACATTGATCAGTGGAATAGAATTGAGAGTCCAGAAATAGACCCTCACCTCTATAACCAACTTGTTTTGATAAACCTACCAAATCCATGTTACTGGGACAAAACAGTCTCTTCAACAAATGGTGCTGGGAGAACTGGATATTCACAACCAAAAGAATAAAAGAGGACCCCCCCATCTCATGCCCTATAAAAGAATTAACTCAAAATGTATCAAGAAATGAATAGAAAAGACAGGACCATAAAATACCTAGAAAACAATGGAGGAAATATCTTCAAGATCTTGTGGTAGGTGGGAGTCTCTTAAATCTTACACACAAAGTTCGAGCAATGAAAGGAAAAAAATAGGTAAATGGGACCTCCTCAAAATTAAACACTTTTG
>PVKH010029746.1:0-12610 GCA_004027955.1 Chaetophractus vellerosus | reverse complement strand
TCCAATGCTTCTCTCCCATCCACATTGTGACCCTTCTGTGATCCATAACCTCTTCACATGTGAAGCCATCACAGTAGCCAATCATGATGAATAGAAAAATGAAATAATAATGGTATTTAAATGTAAGAGGTAAAATATAGGTGAACTTGATAATACAAAATAATTTTAGAAAATTAAAAATATGAATAAAAAAGTAGAAAAAGGAAAACAAGATTTTTTTTTAAAGATTTATTTATTTTTATTACATATCTCCCCTTCCTCCCCGCTGCGGCGACGCGCTGAGACTGGGTCACTGCACAGGCGCGGCTTTCCCTGCTTGTGGGCGGCTTCTGCTTCCGTTCACGGCCAGCTTTCAGTTCGCGGGCGACCTGCCCTGCCCGTGGTGGCTTTTGCCCTGTCCGTGGCAGTTTTTTGCCCTGCCCACGGCGGCTCTGGCCCACCCATGGCGGCTTGCCTTTCTCAAGGTGGTCTGCCCGCTAGGAGAGGTCCCCAGGAACCGAACCCGGGGCCTCCCATGTGGTATGCCGGTGCCCTGTCCACTGGGCTATCGAGCCGGCCCCAGGAAAACAAGATTTTATTAAATGATTGGGGTATTCAAAAAATGTAGAAAAAAATAATAATAAATAAAAATTTAAAAATATAATGATATGTATAAGTTTTTTATTTTTATTTTTTCCAAATTCCCAAATTGTACCTTGTCAGTGCCATATCTGGTGTCCACTCTATTTCATGACACCTTTCTCTTATCACTCTCAAGCAGCCCTCCTTTTATCATTTAATTTTCAAAGAGGTTTTGGGTCACAGCAGAGCCATAGACAAAATACAAGACATTCTTATATACTCAACCCCCTCCTCCATTCCTCCCCATACCAGAATTGTTTTGTATGCGGATGGCACACACACACACACACACAAATCAAACAGAAAAAAACATGCAGACTAAAAATAATGTTAGGGAGGCATCCCTCCATATAATATCAGAGAAAGAGTGAAAGAAGAAATTCCAAATATGTGGGTACTCATCAAACAGGAGAAATTTCTGTAAACCCAAAAGGGCAACCAAAAAGACTGGAGCCACCAGTCCAAACCAAAAGAACAATATTCAAAATAAAACCAGAAGAACAAAGTTCAAACACACTTAACTAGAAGACACCCAAACAAAGGCCAGAACCTCAACCAAAGGAAGGAAGTTTCGGAACTGAGAAGACTCACCAAAAGAAACCTGGGTCCATTAGGGAGATGACAGAGTGGAAGGGGCTCTAGCAGGTACCAGCTCTAATCCAATGGCAGTTTGAGGTGGCAGTCACTTCAGATCCCACTTCTGACACCATATATTAATATTGACCAAGAAACAACAAACTGATGTAAACCAATAAAGGGATCTTAGAATGCTTTAACTTCAATCACCCCTCTCATGCTATAGTACCTTTTTAAAAGCAATTTTATTGAACATATTCACATACCCATACAACCCATCTAAAGTTTTATCTTTTTTTAAAACAAAATCTTACATACTTTTATCTAGTATTTTTAGCTTTATCTGATTCACTCAGGTAAACATTATTAGTAATTATTAATATATTATTATTGTTTCACACAATCAGTATGTATTTGGATTTACCCACTTTTTTTTGCTAGTGATTCCTTTTTGTATCTCATTCCTTCCATCCATGATCATTTTCCTTCATCCACCAAGAAACAACAAATTGAGCTATAAAGCCATAAAAGTATTTATTTGGGTCTTAGAATTGCAATCTGGGGTGCACAGATTCAGGTATCCACCTAAATTGTGTCCCAAGTTGGGGCTGTCAGGAAAGGGTTTTTAGAAGGAAAAAGAGGAAGAAAAAAAGGAAATGTTGGTTAGGGCCAGGGTCTTGGAAATAGGTCTTGTTTTTTCAGAAAGGGAATGGATTTGTTAGCTGCTTAGTTTTGCTTATAACGGTTTCCAGATTTCGTGGATGACATAAAGGTCTTTCTGTATGCACAGCTCTTTGACTCCATTTTAAGCTGCTAAGCCCAAGTTACTTCATTTTGTTTTATTTTCTTTCACACCTTCTTGAAGTAATTCCTTCAGAATTTCTTTAGTGAGAGTCTATTGACACTCAGTTTTTGCTATCAAAAGTCTATTTTGCCTTCATTCTTGAATAAAAGTTTAGTTGGGCATACAATTTTAAGTTGACAGCTGTTTTTTTCTCAGTATTTGAAGAGAAGGCCTTCTGACTTCTATTGTTGCTTAATGAGAGTTTTGTTCTTGGTCCAGTTTCTAATTGTCATTCTTTTGTAGGGAATCTGTCTTTTTTTATTTTGCTGTTCTTGATTTTCTTTGTCTTCATCTTCCTCAAATTAACTATGGTGTTTATGTTATATTTATTTTTCATTTTATTTTTTGCTTGGAATTTTTTGTGACTTTTAAATCCATCCATATAATCATACTTTTCATAAACTCTGGCAAATTTTCAGCCACTATTTTGAGGTGTCCAAAATATGTTGCATTATAAGCATTGAAAAGTAAATAAATGAGAGAGATGGGGGGGGGGAGTGGGTTGTATCTACATGGTGGAGGAATGAATGGAGGAAAGGTCATGTGGGGCCAACCTAAATCTCTCTGCTGTGAGTTGTTACAGTACCATCTACAGGCTACTTCAGAGGCAAACCAGACTCTGTAGAAGCCATGCCGGGAAGCAGAAATGAGAATGGTGGGAATAAGTTTCCTCATATTCCCAGGAAGAAGCTAAGGCTGAAAATAGAAATGCCATAATTCCAAAAATGTTTTATCATACAGCCAAGGATAACAGATCCCTTTCTTCCAGAAAGATTTAACTGGAAATATCAGGCTGGATGCCTCTACTTTGTGCTCCACAAGACCCTATTCTTTCCAAATCATAGCACAGTACGTGTAATTGTCATGACCCGTTTTGTCTGCATGCTAAAATGTGGCTAGATTGTTAGCACCAGACTTACTTGTTTGTATCCCAAGCACCCAGCCTAATGGCTAGTGTATAGTAGATGCTCAACAAAAATGTATTACATCAGCAAATGAATAATTTCAAGGTAGATGTTTGAATGTCTAGTGGTACCAAGACTGTGCTCCATGCCATAGAAAAGTGGGTTTCCAAGATTTGGGAATTTTACTAACCAGAAAATTAAAAAAGAAAATTGACATGGATTTTACATGGGATTTTAAAAAATCATCTTCCATAAGCATCATCTCATAAATTAAAATATATTTCAATACCATTAAACTAGGAAGCACATAATGGGATGCCACTTACTTTTATCAACAACTCCCTACATTGTTCTTATTTATCTCATTTCCTAGCTGATTGGTTTTTTTTTTCAAATCATCATTGATTAGCTCCTACGCACAGAAGAGCTTTTGTAACCCATTGGTACAGAAGACAAAGTCTAAAGATTTCTCTAGCTCAGTAAGCTTTACAATACAGCAGGGAAGAAAAAAGTGACACATGATAGACACCCAAGTGTTAACTTGTGTGGTGCTGATTTCCTGTCCCTTCTAAGAAGAATGGAAAGATAGGAGCACCTAGAGGCTCTGGGGGATGGACTGTGATCTGGGGTGGAGTTCCGTGCAGTTCTATGGGGTTTTGCTGTTTACCAGATGTGTTCAGACACGTCGTTACCTGACTGAATTCGCGCAGTTATCTACATTTTATTACTCCTATTTTATAAGTGCAGAAAGAGGCTCGGAAAGATTCAGCAATCTACCCAAGATGACACAGTCCTAATAACTGTTCGAGTGGACTGCCTGCCCGGAAGATTAGGAAACAGGAAACGTCAGCCGAGAAGGAATGTCCCACCGGGCCTGCTGTCACATCTCAGTGGGTAAGTTTAGACAAATGTGGACCAAATTTTCCCACCACCCTCTTCCATTCAAAGTCCTGAGGTACCTGTATAAACGTAGAGGAACGGGGCGACAGAGAACAAGGGGTGTGGTGTGGCCTGGTCCCAGATTTTGGCAAGGCGCAGGCCCAAACCCGCCCTTTCCCTCGGGAACGTGAGCTGAACGCGGGGCGTGGCCTGCGGCAGCGCGGCGCGCTCGGGGCGGGGCCTTTGGCGGAAGCCCGCGGAGCCGGCTGGTTTCCCCAGTGGGTGCGAGACGACGCTGCGGGGCCATGGCGAGCGGCGGGCCTCAGGCCGGCGGCGGCGCGACCCGGCGGCCGCTGCACTCGGCGCGGACTCCAGATGTGGCCTCGGCCTCCAGTTTCCGGGCCTTCGAAATACTGCACTTGCACCTCGACCTGCGGGCTGAGTTCGGGCCGCCTGGCCCGGGCCCCGGGAGCAGGGCGTTGGGCGGCACGGCAGTCCTGGACCTGCGCTGCCTGGCGCCCGAGGACGCCACCGAGCTGAGGCTCGACTCGCACCCGTGCCTCGAGGTGACAGCGGCGGCGCTGCGGCAGGAGCGGCCCGGCTCGGAGGAGCCGTGCGCGGAGCCTGTGCCCTTCCACACGCAGCCCTTCTCGCACTACGGCCAGGCCCTGTGCGTGTCTTTCCCGCAGCCCTGCCGCGCCGGCGAGCGCTTCCAGTTGCTGCTCACCTACCGCGTCGGGGAGGGACCCGGGGTGAGTGCGCCCCCGGTGCCCGGCTCGCCGGGCCCTCGCCGCGGGCCTCTTCCGGCCGCTTCCTCTCCACCCTTCCAGCCTCTGGGCCAGGACTTAAGCTCCCCAGAGGAAGAAAAGGAAGAGATTCGCATAGCCCTTCCATGGACGGGGCCCCGAGCTCGCCTTGGGCAGCGCTTCTGTCCACCCTCTTCCTCGCGAGCTGCCCTGGCTTTCCACTCTTCTGGCTTAGCAGTCTAGCCACCGTGCTGTACACCATTTGTCGTTCCATCTCTCTTGCCTCTCCTTCCTGATGATTGTAGTGGCTTGCCCAGTTTATCCCACAGACCCCCACCACCCTCCCCCCGCCCCGGTCTAGTTTCCATTTTTACCGGAGGAGTTCCTGTTGTAACCCGAACCTTCATGGCTCTCTGGATAACGAATATTCATATTCATAAATTGAACTTAATGATGTTACGGGGTTTTGGGACCTAGGACCTAGATGAGTCAGCTACTTAATTTCTACTTTTTGTGACTCTGGATAATGCTGGTTAATTAGCCAGATGCTGACTCGATCCTTTGTTATGTTTACTCTTCTAGATCCACAAGCTAAAACAACTAACTCCGAAGCCTAGATAGTTAACAAAAGAATGAACAAAAGTGAGAACTCGAATTTGGATGTAGTAGGCGTTACAATAATTTGGCCTTTTCACTGTTCGTTGACTCTTAAATTTTGAGGGGCAAATATTGGAAATAAGTGGAAGGAAGGTTTTGTGACCCACATTCTGTAAGAGTCTGAAAATCTTTGTAGTAGAGTCCTTAGGCAGTGGCTGCTGGTGTTTTTTCAGATAGGGTGGGTTACAAGTTTCACCTTCAACTGCCTTCCTACAATTGAGGTTTTCTTGTCTAGCTAGCAGTTCTCTTTTGCTCTTAGAACTGGCTCAAAGGGCAGTTTGGATTGTCTTCTCACCATTAAGGGAATAAGTTAACCTTATGATAGAACTTGTTTAAAAGTGAAAGTCCAAGGCACATGATGCAAGACATGTAGGGCAAAGAAAAAACCCAATGCCCTCTGGGATACCATAACATCTGTAAATGTGTTTGGTTGCTCTTTTGTGTTCTGGATATCTGGTTCCTGATTTGGAGCAGAAACTAGAAGTGTAAACAGGGTAACTAGACAAACTAAGCCCTCCCTGAATTTACCTGCTGAAAGTGCCACCTAAATTGAAACCTCAATATTAAGTTGGCAGCGGCCGGCGCTTTACGAAGAACTACGCTTTGCACTGTGAAGGTCTACATTAATGGCACTTGTATTTATTCCGTCCCTTCTTCTTATTGCCACCATCCCAGTCAGGGTTCTTGCCTGAATCAGTGTAGCAGCCTCTCCCTACTTCAGAGTCTTTCTATAGTTATGTATTGCCAGACTTCTTCCTTTGTTTTATTGTCATTCATTTTTTTTTCTTTTATAATGTCTGTATATTTATTTGCAAGTAAGTATAAATGATGAAAAACAAACTTAATCCACTCTGAGCAACAAAACAGGACGGCATAGATTTTAATGCTCTCCAGAGAAGAATATACAACATTATTAAACTCAGCAGCCTCCTACATTCTGAGAAATAATTATTTCATCGACTTGTCATTCTTTTAAAAACTCAAGCAGGGAACCGGCTGTGGCTCAGTTGGTTGGGCTCTGGTTTACCACATGGGAGGCCCCGGGTTTGGTTCGGGGGGCCTCCTGGAGAAGGCAAGCCGCCACGCGGTGAGCTGATGCAGCAGGGGGAGATAAGCAGACACGGAAAAACACAAAAGCAAATGAACACAGCGAGCACAAGCAGCGGGGGGGGGGGGCGTATAAATAAATAAAAATCTTAAAAATAATAATAATTTTTAAAAAAACACTCAAGCAATGATGAGTGAGGAATAATGGGTGGAGGGAATTGTGGCTAATATTTATTAAGATGTGCCAGGCAGTATAGTCTTAAGTGCTTGACATAAGTTAAATTAGTTGTCTGTTTACATAATGACTCTGATGACTGATATGTAGTGAGGACTGTAGGTGTTAAGGCTTAACATAAATTCATTAATTTTTTAAATTAATGACTTCATATTTTAAAACAGTTTTAGATGAACAGAACTATTTGAGCAGGTAGTACAGTGTTCTATATCATCCCTCTACATATATAGTTTCCCCTATTATTAACATTTCATATTAGTACAATATAAAATTTGTTAATGAGCCAATATTGATGCATTATTATTAATTTAAGCCCATAGTTGATTTATATTTCCTTAGTTTTTACTTAATGTATTTTTCAATTCCAGGATCCCACTCAGGATACCTTACTATGTTTAGCTATCATGTCTCCTTAGGTTCCCCTTGGCTGTGACAATTTCTCAGACTTTCCTTGTTTTTGATGACCTTGACAGTTTTGAGGAGTATTGGTCAGGTGTGTTGTAGGATGCCCATCTCTTGGAATTTGCCTATTCTCATGATTAGACTGGAGTTATAGGTTTCTGAGAGGAAGATCACACAGGTAGGATGTGGTTTGCATCACACATATCGAGTACATAGTATCAACATGATTTGTGATTTGTGACTTATTTCTACCTTGATCACCTGGCTGAAATACTGTTTGGTAGGTTTCTCCACTGTAAAGTTGCTCTTTTTTTTCATCCCATCTTTGGAAGGAGACTTATATTGAATTTTTCAACAAAGTAAAAACTCAAGCAAAGAAAAATACAACATCCCAATATGCTTTCTTATGCTTCTTAAAATAGGTCTCAAATACCTCTGTGTTCAAGGCCTTTCATTATATCTGCCTAGTCATTCCTCCCACCACTGTATGTGAAACCTACCACCAATTCCCAGAGCTTGCTTCCATCTGTGCCTTTACTTATATTACTGCTCACTGCCCTGAGAATGTCTTCTTCCTTCTTTCCAACTAGAAGGTTTTGCTTTCCCTATGAAACCTTCCTGGAAAAAATAATCCAGGGAGAGCAGATGTGGCTCAAGCAGTTGAGCGCCTTCCTCCCTCATAGGAGGTCCTGGGTTCGGTTCCCAGTGCCTCCTGAAAAAACAAACGACAAGCAAGACAAATGAAAAAAAATAACTCAAGGAAGCCAATGTGGTTCAGTGGTTGAGCACCGGCTTCCCACATACGAGGTCCTGGGTTCAATCCCTGGCACCTAAAAAAAAATCCAGTCCTTTACTAAATGCTAAATGGCTTTTTTAAACTGAAAATACCCTCTATCCCCCTAGTTGTATATATCTGTGTTGTAAGTGAACTCCTTTTTGCTATAGGTGAAAATTGGGTTTGTTATTATCATTCAGCTTTACCCTTGGTTTAAGGCAGGGGTTTAGTTTTGAATTGAAATTCAAAAAAACCTTCTTGTGGGCACGTGTTGGTGCGGGTGTGATATATTTATTAAAATAATACACAGTATAGTGTGGACTCAGTAAGGGATCTGTAGTTTTCACCCGACTGGCAAAGGGGTTCATGGGACAAAAAATGTTAAGAACCCCTGCTTCAAGGGCTAGCAGAAAACAAATTAAGAATCATAATAGTCAATGTCTATAATTTAGGAATGGAGAACACATATTAATCATTGACTCCCGATTAGTTTCTGCTTTTCTGTCTTTTTATCACAGGTTCAAATAGTATTTGTGTTTTTTTTTGGTGAGAAGCTCCCACAGTGAGGGGAAGACAGAACGGCAGGGTCAGTGGCCAAGTCTGAGATTCTGGGATAACCCACGGAGTACAGTGAGGAACGGGCCTTTTGTGGCTCTGCCTCTGAGCTGACTTTGGCATGGATTCTAGGGTAGATTAAATGCACTATAGGAGAAAACTTCCCAATCAAAGTCAAACTGGTCGGCAGAAAGATTTTTAAGGATTACCTAAAGTTCTCCCATGCCAGCTTGCTCCTTTTCTCTGGCTGACCTGAGCTCATGTAGAGGGTGTCAGTTCTGAAATGTTCTTCTGTTCTTTTAGGTTTGCTGGTTGGCTCCTGAGCAGACAGCAGGAAAGAAGAAGCCCTTTGTCTACACTCAGGGTCAGGCTGTCCTAAACCGGGCCTTCTTCCCTTGCTTCGACACTCCAGCAGTGAAATATAAATATTCAGCCCTTATTGAGGTAAGGGGCCTAAGGTTAGATGCACCTGCCCTTGGGATTGAAAAAATAATTTCAAATCTAAAAAACATTTCAGTTGGTAAATCATGGCATCCATCCAGTAGGACCTATGAAAAATTCCTTATTCCCAAATTCTCCTGCCTGTAGACATTTTATATAGCCTTCCTCTAATTCCCATCAATTTAGCACAGATTAGTTTCTTGTTCCCCAAGACGGACTCCAAGTCATTATCATCACCATGCAGGTTGCTGGTCATGCTGTTCCTCAAGCTAACCAAAAGGAGACTCTCTCCATGTAAAATTTCCTAAGCTTTCTTTGTTGTCAGGTCCCAGATGGCTTCACAGCTGTGATGAGTGCTAACACCTGGGAGAAGAGAGGTCCAAATAAGTTCTTCTTCCAGATGGGTCAGCCCATCCCCTCCTATCTGATAGCTTTGGCCATCGGAGATCTGGTTTCGGCTGAAGTTGGACCCAGGTAGGAGACAAAGACCCCCCAGGCAAGGTTGGCTTGACCTAAGAGACAAGAAGGACTCTGGCCAGTGGATCTGCTGGGTGGTTCTTGGGGCAGACTCAGGTCTCCTCTGTGGAGTCTGTAGTCTTTTCTGCAAGAGAGAAGCATGTGGCATGTGTACAGCAGAGAAAGTGCTCTTTTTCTCCCCTCTCTCACTCCCTCCAGTTCTATTCCTGCTGTCTGGAATGAGATGATCAAACCTACTAGCAGTGACTGCTGTACTGGTTTGGCTTGCTGAGGGATGTTGGAACTTAGGTAGCTGTTTTAAAAGCTTGGTGTTTATTAGTATCTTCAAGTTCTAAATTCCCTTCCAGCAACTATATTTGCTTTTTCTGTTTTGTACCAAAGCTCTTCATTTTCTCTAGCACTGAATTCCTGGAAATATACAACTTTGAATTGATTCCCTCTGGAGAGGGAAGTAGACTCTCCTTTCTGGCTGTTATATAAACCTTAACCTATGGTGACACAGGTCCCGCCATGAAGTTAGATGGATTTAGTGGAGGAAAAAAAAAGGGTTTTGTAATGTTTCCTGAGAAAAGAAATTTAACCAAGAGTATCTGTTTTTCCTGGTTATCATATTGTCTACCACTATAGTTTGATCCTGATGTGAGAAGATGAAAGTCTGTGACACATTTCCTGGTTCTGTTGCTGTTCTTTATCTCTGGTCCTGCTCTCAGTTCCCTGCAGGTGGTGGTGGTCTTGACAGAATTAGTTACAAGCCTCAGGCTTGAAACCTAGGTTCAGTAGCATTGCCAGTCTCATGAATCTTAGTTCCTGGGTTTCAGGTGGAAACCAGATGGGATGCTCTTGGTATCTGTTTCCAGCATACGCACGCATACACACACAAACATACAGAACAATGCCAGACCATTGTGTCCTCCTCTCAGGAAGGACTGTCTTCATAATATACAGGATAATAGATAAGCAAAGGAATATCATCTTTGCAATAGGAAGATAAGTAAAGGAATGTCATTTCAGAGAATTTACTTTTTTAAAAAAACTTTATTTTGAAATAATTTCAAACCTACAGGACAGTTGCAAAAATAATACAAAACCAAGGAGCAGATGTGGCTCAAATGGTTGAGTACCTGCTTCCCACATGGGAGGTTCCAGGTTCGGTTCCTGGTGCCTCCTAAAAACAAAACAAAACAAAACAACAAACAAACAAACAAACAAAAAAACAAACTCATGGGAGCCGATGTGGCTTAGTGGTTCAGTGCCGGCTTCCCACATACGAGGTCGTGGATTCAATTCCCTGCCCCGTTACCTCACACACACACACACACAAAATAATAATAATATAAAATCCATATAGAGAACTCCAGTATACTCCCCACCCAGATACCCAGATCCATCAACTTCTAATATTTTGCCATGTTTGCTATATTGTTCTTTCTTTCCATCCATCCATCTATCCATCTATCTCAGAGAAATTATTCTTACTAAGGTTCTCTGCAATTAACTATTAATGAGAAATAGGAAAACAATATATTCAAAACATAATGGATAATGATTTTTCTGAACTCTCTGTGATAAAATGATATCCATCCAGGTGGCAGAATTGATTGAAAAGTTTCCTTTCCCTATCAGTTGGATGGCCCTTACCTCATGGGTTACATCTTAGGGTTTTTGTTTTTGTTTTTGCTTTTTGTTTTTAAAGATTTATTTTTTATTTATGACATATCCCCCCCCCCCCATCCTTGTTCTTGCTGTGTTCATTTTTTTTTGGGGGGGTTCTTCTGTGTCCGCTCGTCTCCCCCTGCCGTGGCGACCCGCCGAGTCAGCTCACCGTGCGGCGGCATGCCCTGCCCGCAGTGGCCTGCCCTGCCCGCAGCGGTGTGCCCCCTCAAGGCGGTCTGCCCACTCAAGGAGGCCCCGGGAACCGAACCTGGGGCCTCCTATGTGGCAAACTGGTGCCCTACCAATTGGGCCACAGCCGGCCCCCACATCTTAGGGTTTTATAGGGGTATGTTAAATGGGAGGGTCTTCTGACAAAGTATGTCACTAGTCCCACTCTCTGTTACAAGAGGAAAATCTTGGATAGAATAGAGTAATGGATATATTCTAGTAGAACCTTATTTGTATACTTCTAATCCTTATATCAACCCAATGAGGGAACTATCGTTGTCTCTATTTTGCAGATGAGAAAACAGGCTCTGGTGAAATGGTTTGTGCAAGGTCACATTGTTGGCAGAATTACAATTCAAATTCAGGTATTTCTATTTCAAATCCAATGCTCTTTTCATTATAATACTGGCAACAAGACTCTAGCTTCCTAATTTCTTTTGAAAGAAATGTGTGCCCTGGTGGAAGAGTCTTGGATGCCTGCTGTCTAGCTTGTTTTAAAAACTTTCAGGTGGTTGTAGCAAGCTGAAGTATTGTGAGCTATCCAAACTGGTGATGGAAGCAGTTCACAGTAATTCCTTAAAGATTTCGACTCCTATACCACGGTCTTTTATTCAGCCTTGTGTTCTGTCACCTCATCTCTGGTGACTTGGCTCTTCGTGTGGATGACTCATTTAATACCTGGCTTCAGGGTTTCTTGACTTCCTTGACTCCAGGAACTTTCTCCACTTCACTCACCACCCACACTCAAGGCCATACTCTGGAGTCTAGGGCCTGGACTTAGTCATTACCCTGAACAATACCATGTTGGAAATTTCAAATACCTTAGCTTCATTCGTTGTCTGAGCCCACCCTGCTAACCTTCCTGTTCTCTGATGGTCTCACTCCTACCATATCCCAGTATATGTGTTCCTGGAGGCCTCGCTCCCCTCTCGCCACACATTTCTCCTGGGTAGTCAGTTGCTTACTGTCCTGCTGCTACAGTGTCTCAGCCTTCAACCCTATAATTCCCTTTCTCCATTTCTATACCAGTGTTTTTGGGAGATGGAGAAAATAATGAAACTGTATGCATTGATACCATCACCTATTTCTGGTTTCCTAGTGAAAAGTTGGAATTAAAGAAGAATTGAAATAGGCTTTTGTGTGGTTTTCAAGAAAACAAATGTGTGGTCTTCAGTTATAGGGATGCTTTTTTTTTTTTTTTTTTTAAAGGAGGTCCCAGGGATTGAACCCAGGACCTCATACATGTGAAGCACTCACTCACCACTGAGCTCCACCCGCTCCACTAGGGGTGCTTTTAATATTGCTCAGTAGCCCTTTTATTTGTTTTTCTCTCTCATTCCCTTTAAGCTGTTATAAAACTTTACTGTTCTCTTCAGATTCCCAACCGAACCCCAGGCACTCACTCCAAGCAGATGATCTTGTCTCCCACTTTATTAAGAATATTTTAATCCACGAACTAGAACTGTATCAACTTCTTTTTTTTTTTTTTAAAGATTTATTTATTTTATTACATATCTCCCCTTCCCCCCCGCTGCGGCGACGCGCCGAGAGTGGTCACTGTGCAGGCAT
>PVKH010029745.1:0-12611 GCA_004027955.1 Chaetophractus vellerosus | reverse complement strand
TACAATCCGTGCTCTCCTAATGTTTGTGGCATGAAAGAATGAATAAACAAATGAACAAACAGATTCCAAGCCTTCCCATATTTCAAGGTCATGCCCAAGTCTTTGCTTCTCCATGGCAACATTGTGTAAACTCTGGACCACAACACTCAGCACCTGGCCTCACTTACATTGCACCCGCTGTATATTTTTGCCACTAAATACTAGTCTTGCATTGTCTTCTAATTGTTTCAAGTACACAAATCTTATTTTCCTAACTCAATTGCAATTCCATTTCAGACAGAAGCGGACTGTGGTTGTACAACTCTTACATTACATTCCCTTCAGCACTCAGTGCAGGGTTGGGCACTTGGAGGATTTCAAGTTCTTTTTGAATGGAAATGAATTAGCCCCTTGACAGCTCTTCAAAGTCCTTTGGTTCAAACTACTCCAACTGCAGCTCCACCCACCCAGGCGGGCCCTGTGAAATTCGCTGCCTATTCTGAGAATTATAATCCAGCCCCTCATGTCCACATGCACCCTTCACCTTAGAAAATAAAATAAAACAAAAAAACAAACAAAAATAAAATAAAATAAAATAAAACAAAAAGCTTTCAGAAGCAAAGCACAAAGAAACCAAAGCTGGATATTTACTTCACCAGCACCAAAAGCTGCTATGCTCCTCTGATCCACTCCCCAGCACCTACCTGCCACCCCAAATACACAGCTAAATCTTGGTGATCCGGGGAGACAACTGTGGGTCCTCTTGGGATGCAACCCCCACCCCCCATCTTCAGCTAACACACCCAAATGAACACACGCGCGCTCACACATGCACAGAAGAGGGGAAGCTATCACAAGGGGAACACGTTTCGCCTTGTCACGTTGTGGGTGCACAATGGACAATCTATACTTGGATCAGACCTCCAATCCAACAATAGTTAACCCTTTCTGTGGCTGACTGCAGGATTTGGAGCAGAGGGTGGGGAGTGAGGTATTAGTCAATAAAATTTGTGCCAGGAAGAACTACCTAGCAGGCGCCGGAGGGATAAGAAGTAGAACAGCAAGGTACACTGGGATAGAGGGGCGAGAAGGAGAGGGGCAGCGAGGTACATGGATAGAGGGGCAAGAAGGAGAGGGGCAGCAAGGTACACTGGGGATAGAAGTCCGGAAACTCATTCATAATCCTGTAGTCCTGTCCATGCTAGACAAGTCACTTCACATCTCCGGTACTTACTTCAGCAATCCAGGGGATGGGACCAAGGTCTCTTCCTTATTAAACACTTTGTAATCTTACCCTGCACAGCCAGGCCCAATGGAGAAACTCCAAAATGGGTGGTATGAACCTGTAGAATGAGTTCTCTGAGTCACCAGGTGAATCCTGTTAGGCTAGATGTGCCTCATAACCCAAATGGACCCCAAAAGTGCATCATAGACCCCCTAACTTTGCAAGGCAGAAGAACCTTTCCTAGTCAAAAAGACATTCTCCACCTGGCTGGTGAAGTCTTACAGATCTTGCAAGTCTGCGTACAAATGGTGACTTCCTAACCTCTTTTCTGTCCTTAGGCCAGTGGTTTGTAAAACATGATTCCAGGTGGGGAAGCATCAGCAGCATTAGCTGTGAGCCTGTGGGAAATGCATATTCTTGAGTCTCACCCAGATCAGGGCCTTGAGGGTGGGGCCCAGCACTGTGGGTTTTAACAAGCCCTCCAAATGGTTCTATGTGGCTGGAGTCTGAGGATCAGTATTTTAGGCTTTGCCTGGACTATGCCCTTAGCCCCATCTTTTCTGTACTTCAAGGTATTTCTCCCTTACGGTTGTACCCCGAGTCTCTTGAGAAGAGGCATCAATTACATTTTATTCATCCATGAAATCCCAAGACCTAGCACAGTGCATAAAGCATAAGTTGATTGAATTAATAAATGAGCAAACCAACTCAGGCTTGACTTCCCAGCATCATCCACCTCTCCTGTCTGCTGTGCTCCTGGGCCACCCCACACTCCCCCACAAGTAGGCCATCATCACCCTGACCCTTGCTTTTATAAAAGACGAGATGGTAAGACGGTTAGATCCCTCACTGGGCAAGTTCATCAAGAGTCAAAGATGTGCATTCTTGACCTAGTTCTACCCAGGAGCCCTCGTTAGCTATCTTTCAGCCTCAGTGTCACATCAACAAAATAGAAAATATGAATTTCTTCTTGGTCTGTCTCATGAGGTTATGGTTTTTATCTTTTTTAAAATAATAGAACTCCATGCTCATGGGGAAAAAAAGAAACATTTTTAAACCACATGAACTTCACAGGATCCTAAAGGCAAATGATAACAAATATAGGCAGAGTCCTCTTCCTCATTCCTGACCTTTCTAAACTCCCCATGGACCTTCATCCTCCTTCCTACCTTTGCTCCTCTACTGTGCAAGTTCCCTTGATGCCAGGGTCTTCTTTTGCTTTTACATGTAAAAGACACTGGACTGACTGTAATTCTCAGGTCAGAATCTTTCCTCTCAGAACTCTGTACAATGTCTTTCAGGATTTAAATAGAAGAGAAAACAAAGGCTAGTCTGGTTTTGTTTCTTGTTTTATGCCTTTATAATTGAAGATTTTCTTTCTTGATATGTTATGTTTGATTTTTTAGAAGGTACCAGGGATTGAACCTGGGACCTCGTATATGCGAAAGCAGGCACTCAACCACTGAGCTACACTGGCTCCAAGCATGTTAGTATATTTTAATGGCAAAATGAGTATATTGTGGATCTTTATTTTGTCATGGGCCTTTTGGATCTGTAGATGCAGGTTCTTATAATTCAAGAATGTTCCCTTCAAATTATTCTTTTAGTTGTTTCTTCCATTCAATGATTCTGGTTTCTTTTCCAGTCTTTCCTGTCATTTTTAGTTTTCAACTTCTGCCATTTTCTCTACCAATGTTTTTATCTCTTTCCTTTGCATTCTGAGAGAGGCTATCTTAATCTGTCCTCCATAATACCAACTTATTTTTTTCCATGTCCCTTTTGCCTTTATGATATTGCCGTGGATTTTAAATTCTGCTATGACACATTTTGTTGCCCTGTAATCTTTCTTTATTTATCCTTCTTTCAGGTTAGTTTGATGTCCTTTCATCTCAGCATGCTCCATCCCTGTTAGCTCCGGGTCCATTGTAGATGTAAAGCAGCTTTCTAAAATTCTTATTTGGCTTTTCTAGTAAATATTATTAGGATATTGTTCCCCTTCCCTTGTTTTGAGTATTTTTCCCCTACGTCCTCATGTTGGATTCTTTCTCTTTAATCATGCTGTAATGAGGAGAGACTCATACAGGGACAGTCTTGGCCTACAGAGAATGTATCAGTTGGTTTTTGACGTTACCTTCCATCCATCTTGAAGCTAATCAAAATCTCCACTTGGAGCCACTGTTATCAGCTATCATCTCAGTTCTTAGTAAGCAGTAAGGTGGAGAGCTGAAGACATGGGAACCCATTGTGCACACCTCTTTCCAACACCAACATCAGTGACTCGAGTTGGCAGCTGAAATTGGCTATGGTGGGTGTGTCTACACCACTGGAATCAGCTAGCACTCCAAAGCAGGGATTTTTTATTATTATTACTGAGTGCCAGGCCATAAACACTTATTGGAACACCATTGACAACAGACTCCATCCAGTATTGATTTCATGGACTAGAAGTGGGGATTATCCTGCTGGATTTTTTTAAAACTCTGTGTTGACCTCAAAACATTACTTGAGGAAAAGACCCTGCCCATAAGTCAATGCCTGACTGCCTCGCCTCCCAAACCTCACTCTCCAGTCTTGCCTATTCATTTTCTGAGAGCTATAGCCTTTGAGATTACATATAATGATATTAGGGAGCGGACAGTCTCCAGGTGTCTTCTGAAAACTGCCCATGCAGTAGACCTGATGACTGACTATTTTTCTGGGTGACAGAAACCATGAGTTTCTGAACTTAAGGGGCAGATAGTGTGAAAGGATGGAGTGTCGTCCTGTCTGATTACAGATAGGCAAGCAATTGTATTTTCAATCTAGGCCTGTCAGCCTACAGTTACAAGAATCTCTTCTCAGATTCTGGCAAGAGATTGAATGTCTGACTTTGGCTTTGATGGTGGCTGAGTTTTCTTCTTTCTTTATGTTTTCTAAGGTATTTAGGTGGGGAGTCAGAAGTGGCTTTTCCACTGTGGGGACTTTGCATGCAACTGGAATCCTTTTCCTACCTTCTTTAGTTAACTTCTCTTCATTCTCTGGCTCAGGTCAAATGCCACTTCTGCAGGAAAACCATCCCTGAACTTTGCAGACCGCATCAGAACGCCCTGATCTGTGCCTCTGTAACAAAGGGTATTCCTTTGCTAGCATCTATTACATTTTATGCTTAAATACTTATGTCACTGAGTTTCACCTCTCCCACCACCCCAAAACTAGAAAGTAGCCTTTGGGGGCCGGCTCGATAGCCCAGTGGATAGGGCGCCGGCATACCACATGGGAGGCCCCGGGTTCGGTTCCTGGGGACCTCTCCTAGCGGGCAGACCGCCTTGAGAATGGCAAGCCGCCATGGGCGGGCCGGAGCCGCCGTGGGCAGGGCAAGAAGCTGCCACGGACAGGGCAAGAGCCACCACGGGCAGGGCAGGTCGCCCGTGGATGGAGCGCAGCTGGCCACCCGCGAACTGAAAGCCGGCCGTGAACGGACGCAGAGACCGCCCACAAGCGGGGAAAGCCGCGCCGGCGCAGTGACCACTCTCGGCGCATCGCCACAGTGGGGGGAAGGGGAGATATGTAATAAAATAAATAAATCTTAAAAAAAAAAAAAAAAAAGAAAGTAGCCTTTGGCGGGAAAGCTGTATCTGCTTTGCTCACTGTGTATCTCCGGGGCCTGGAACAGCTCCTGATAAATGGAGAGACACTCCAAATTATTTTTTAAGTGAGTACTGAATGAGAGGTTGGGTCAAAAGCCAGCCAGAAGTCATCTGACTCAGGTGCCTATGACTCTGAGCGCTGTGTCTCTGAAATCCTTCCTCCTGCAGAATCACCCTGAGTAAGTGCTCCACAAACACTAGTAAACTGACCTGGGCCCTCATTTCCAGCTCTCAAACACCTTGGCAAAGGCAGCTTTGCACCCGTGTTTCTCTGGCACCCCCAGTACACTGATAGTCCACAGCAGAGGACAAAGCTCCAACTCAGTGGCTTTTTTCTATGACACCTATGTGTATGATCCTGCTCACAGTTTCTCTCCTCCAAGCCTCTTGCCTTGAGTACTGCACCTATCATATGTTCCAGCATTTCACCAGGTACAGCTTCCCCAAATCCCCTGACTTTCTGCTAGTTCTTCTGCCGGCCTGCCCTTTCTCCTTTCCCCAGGGGATTAACTCTAAGTCACCTTTCAAGAATTGTCTCAAGTTTCATCTCCTTCAGAAAGACTGGCTGGACCCTCCTTTTCCTCCCCTCAGCTCCCTGAGCATGTGCACACACACACACACACACACACACACACATAAATACTCACAACCGGTCTTGCTCTCACTTTCCCGGGGATTCTGCTATCAGAGCATTTGGCAAACTGTATTGCAATGTTTTGCTTTTTTGCTACTTGCTCCCACTAGACCAGGAGCTCCAGGAGGATGGTCCTGCGCTCTGAATGGGTCTCTTAGCACAGCTTACAGCACAGTGAACGTGCAGTGCCTGCGCCATGTCGCTCCATGAAAAGAAATAGCGCTGGTTTGATGTCACAGCTTTAGAGTCCTTAGCCTTTCTTTCCCACTGAGTAAGTGTGCGTTCTTGAAAAATGTACTGGGGCCGGCTCGATAGCCCAGTGGATAGGGCGCCAGCATACCACATGGGAGGCCCCGGGTTCGGTTCCCGGGGACCTCTCCTAGCGGGCAGACCGCCTTGAGAATGGCAAGCCGCCATGGGCGGGCCAGAGCCGCCGTGGGCAGGGCAAAAAGCTGCCACGGACATGGCAAAAGCCGCCACGGGCAGGACAGGTCGCCCACAAATGGAGCGCAGCCAGCCACCCGCAAACTGAAAGCCGGCCGTGAATGGAAGCAGAAGCCGCCCACAAGCGGGGAAAGCAACGCCTGCGCAGTGACCAGTCTCGGCATGTCGCCGCAGAGGGGGGGAGGGGAGATATGTAATAAAATAAATAAACCTTTAAAAAAAAAAAAGAAAAAAAAAGAAAAATGTACTTAATCTGCCCAAGTCACATTTGAAAATTTGGCAAAAATCCTACCTCAAGGGCTGTTTTGAGATGTAACTAGAGATTAAATGAGATAATATTTATGACAGAATATGTTGGGATCAACTTAGCAGGTTGTAACAGTTTGAGTTTTATGTAATTATGAATTCCAAAAACATAAATTGGATTATGCTTGTAAACTCATCTATTCACCTGGGCATGATTGGTTTATAATTAGGGCATTGACTGGGCTGCAGAGAGTAGGGCATTGAGCCCCACCCCTCGGTGGGTGTGGTCTCAAGTTTAAAAAGCAAGACAGATTGGGAGAAGCAGAATTGGAGAGAAGCAGATTTGAGGAGCAGTTCTGATGTTGGAGTGAGCCGATCGCCGGATAGTCTACAGCTGGCCTTGTGGAGAGACACAAATGCCTAGAGAGCCTCATGGTCTACAGCTGAACTTGTGGAGGAAACAGAAGCTAAGCCCAGAGAGAAATGCAGCCCCGGGGAACAGAGGAACCCGGAAGCCTGAACACTAGAGACGTCGGCAGCTGTCTTGCTCCAACACGTGGACTTTGGTGAGGGAAGAACTTTATGCTTTGTGGCCTGGTAACTGTAAGCTTCTACCCCAAATAAATACCCTTTATAAAGACCGACCAATTTTGGTATATTTCAAAAGGCACTTCTGTGGCTGACCAAAACACAGGTATTCAAATTTCTTGTGAAATTTGATTTACTCCCCTAGATCTGTGTCACTCCAACTGTCATTTATCCAAGGTCTACCTTCTCTTCACAGCTCCCAAGTCAAGTCCTGAGGGACAAGAGTTGGAGACCAAACTCCTCCATCTCTTGATGCAATGGGAAGCACATACAAGTAGTTTAATTTCTATCTACTAACTTGAGTCTTTTGCTCTGGTGTGAATACCGCTTTCTTCTTGTTCTCAGTTTGCCTGATAGATTCAGTCAGGAATCAAGATTCAAGTCCCTGCTCTGTCATTTGGAGCTGGGTACCCTTGGGATCATTCTGCTTCTTCCCTGGCTCTCCCGCTCTGCATCGATAGAATGAGGGGGTGGGAAGCGGTGAACCGTGCCCCCTCCCAACTCTGACATTCTCAGGGGCTGACCTGAATTCCCAACTTAAAAACAGAAGCCCTTGCAAGGCAGGCCATTGTCTTCCCCATCTTATCAGATCCTACTGGTTCTGCAGCTCCACGGGCAGAAAGCAGAATAAAACTTCTGAGGCCAGGCACTAGTGCCCCCTCTGGGACCAGTAACACAACACAACAGCAGGAGCACTGGGTCCTGGCCCCTGGGGGAAAGATCTCTACTGAGCTGGCTGGGCCAGCCCTCAAATTCCAGGGCAGGTTCTGGCTTTGGCACAATTGCTGCCCCTGTTCCTCAGTGCAGCCAAGGGAATCACAGGCTTGCAGGGAAAGAGGAGGGAAACACAGCCAACGGCCTGTGCTGAGCCCCTTACGGTCACGGTCAACCCCTAGCCTCATTTTACAGATGTGGAAGCAAAGGCAGGGCCACAATCAAATCCAGGTTTAGATGATTCCAAAGGCCATGCTCTTATGTTTACGCCTCCAAGATAAAAAGTAATGTCAACTTTTTACCAAAAGCTCACAGATGCCTCTACATCAGGGGTTCTTAATCTTTTTTGTTTCATGGACCCCTTTGCCAGTCAGGTGAAAACCACAGACCCCTTACAAAGTCCACACTATACTGTGTATTATTTAATAAATAGACCACACCTGCACCAACACTTCCCCACAAGAATAATGGGTTTTTTTTTGAATTTCAGTTCAAGCTCACGGACCCCTGGTTAAGAGACCCTGCTCTACATGCATGAGGTCTAAAATCAGTTACCACTGACCTACCACTTTACCCAAACTCTGAGCATCAGTTTTCTCATCTGTAATTCATATTCTCTTCACAAGGAATAAAGTAAATACTATATACAGATTAGTGCCAAAACAGGTTAAGTATGGTAGACAGGTAAATAAGAAGTATCTGTGATCCTATTTCCTGTCCAAGTAGAGTAAAGAGATCCATGTGATAAAGAAAAGGATGCGGGAACTGGCTGTGGCTCAATTGGTAGGGCTCCGGTTTACTACATGGGAGGCCCCAGGCTCAGTTCCCAGGGCCTCCTGGTGAAGGCAAGCTGCCGCGGGATGAGCTGCCTCAGCGGGGTGAGCTGTCTCAGCGGGATGATGCAGCAGGGGGAGACAAGCCGACACAGAAAAACGCAAAGCAAATGAACACAGCAAGCACAAGCAGCAAGGGGGAGATATATAAATAAATAAAAATAAATCTTTAAAACAAAAAAAAAAGGATGCATCTGTCCTGCAACTGGTATATAACATGTGTTTTTAATTCTTTACCTTATTTAATTCTAAGATGTGCCCATTTTATGGATAAGAAAACTGAAATGGAAAGATTTGCTGAAATTGCAGAGGTAGTTCTGTCTGACTTCAAATACCATCTGTTTTCCATTCAACCATAATACCACCAATCTTCAAATACCCAGCACTAGTGGTCACTTTCAATCTGCTCCTCTGCCATGCCATTTGTAAATTGGGGGTGGAAATGATAGATTTATCTGAATGCAACAGGGCTAAATCAAATGATCAAACATAATAAATTCCTTAGTCTTTCTTTCAAGGCCCTGCAATTTTGACCCTATTTTCTGTCCAGTCTTAATTCAAATTCCTTGACTTCTCAAGCATCTGATTCAGCAATTCAGCATGCGCTTTGCTCATTGTTACTTGAACATAAAGTATAATCCAGCACTTACATATTTATGCTTCTGCCACAAAGGAGTTGCTAGGCATACCAGAGGGCTAAACAAACACTAGCTCCTTTTTGATATTTCTCCTCTAGCTATCTTGAACTGTCATTGAAACACTGTATTGTTACTGAAATGTGTACATATATTTCTCCAAATATATACTACGCTCCTGGAGGTACGTGCCAGTATTGTAGAGCCTCTGTGTGCCCCATAGAAAGCTATGCCTTGCTTACATGTAGTTCAATTGTTTTTTCTAAAGATACCTTTCCTGAAGCACAAACTGAAGAGTCAGTAGCTACGAGGACCTTGTGGCAGGCGTAGCGAGCAGATGCTAGGGTTCTCTCCTGTGGTGCATGTAGGTGTCCTCTGATCAGCAGAGCCTACTGCTGCTCCAGCCTGTCTCAGCCCACTCTACCTGTACTCCAAAAGCTGCACGGTGGTTCCCTGTCTCAGCTCTGGGGAGACAGAGCCTTCGCCTGTTAGGACTCCAGCCCATCTGCCCCGCTGCCTGAGAGCGTACAGCACCCTGTATGAAACTAGTCTCCTTTCCACCTCCTGAAAAACCAGGTTTATATGATTCAGCCCAAGTCCCACCTCCCGCATGAAGCTTTCTCTGACCCATCCAAGCCTTGGAGATGCTACCTCCCTGAACCCCCACTACAGTTCAGTTACTGGGTACTCAATGGCTGTCCACAGCATCTCCTCCACTGGTTCATGAGTTCTCAAGGTGTCTCCCATGCATATGCATACTGAGGGCAGCAACTGTGTCCTCTCCTCTTGGGTTCCCTACAGCATCCACCAGGGTGTGGTCACAGTCACATGTAAATGTCAATGAGCAAACCAATTTTGCTGAATCAAAAGGGTCAAGAAGTTGAGGAGTTTGAATCAAGACCATGGGTAAGTAGATCAGGTCCAACTTGGATGGCCCTGGGTTTTGATCTTCCCCCTGTGAACAGAAGACCTACTATTGGTGGTCTGGCCTTCAGGATGGGCCAATTGGACCTTTATTTTCAGGGCAGCCCAGCTCCTGACAGATGCCACATATTTGCAAGTAGCAGTACATTCACTGTGGCAATTCCAAATTCATAGCTCAACTTTCTCCCATCTCTGTTCGAGTGCCAAAGCCATTCTACCCCTTGTTCCACTTCCTCCATCAAACCCAGAACCACATCCCTCTTGAAGCCTCCCCTGACTGCACCCCAGCTCTGATCAGGTGAACAGCATCATTCCACTTTGGCTTATGTTCCCGCTCTGGCTGCAGACCGATGCCTCCCATTTAAGCTACGCATGCCTCTATACGCTCTCCACTCTCCAAGGGCAAAAGCCCCATCTCATACCAGCCCTCTCCCACCTCAGAACGCCAGGGTCAATGGCTTACACAAGCCACAGTGCTGAGACTTCAATAAATATTTGTAGTTCAAAAAACTGATTGTAATCAAGCTCTGGAGTGCAAAGCAACGAGCAGAAAGAAGGCCCTCGGGGCTTTCACATCAAATCATCCTTTTTGGCTACCACTATTAATCAATAATTGTAGAAGAAAAATCAAGTAACAATAGGTCACAGACACAGCCACCAACAACTGAACCGGATGTGCCAACTGGCAAGCACCTGAGTACCCCAACTATTTCCGATGAGCATTCTTGGTCTACCATGAGAGGTCCATTAAATTCAACCTCTCCACTGCAGCCTCCACATCTATTCCACCCCAAGATCAAACCTCAAGCAACTCCCTTCTGTGGAAAGAACTGAAAATCCTTGTCAGATAGAAAAGGTAATGGAGAAATTTCTTTTCACCCAGTTTGGTTAACAGCATTGCTTCCTTTTTTTGCTTTTTCTAAATTCCTATCCTAAATCCTTCTCTAGATCCTGAGGGTAAAAGTAATTGCAACATCTCAGAAATTCCTGAATACTGAACCAGTGAGCTCCGAGGTAAGTCAGAGTTCCCGTTGAACTTTTGCAAGGCCTCTAGGAAATGTGCAACTCTCCTGATCCTACCCCAACCCAAATCACAAACTGTGGGCCACTCTCTCTGAGCCTAAAATGCATGCAAGCCAACCCACCAGCCTATGTGCCATTACTGAACAGAAGCTGTGGCAGGACAGACCAGGTGCTATGGGATCTGACAGGACACCCCAGGGACATGGGCACCACCCCAGCCCTCAGGCTCTTTAGAATCCACATGGGGAAATGACGCCAGCCCCTTATATCCACAAGATCAGTAAAGTATCCATAGCGGGTATTCCAGGCATCTGTCTCCTGGGCACAAGAAACTGTAGCAAAGCCCAGCTCAAGAATATATTCTGGATTTTCCAGAAGTTATCTTTGCCTGTACCATCTCCCTTATCTCATTTCAATTATTTTACCGAAGAGGGCCAGTCTTCAAATAGATGTGGAGACTCCAGTCCTTTTGTCCGTTCCACATTGCTCTCTGGTATTTCTTTACACTTATCTCACCATCTCCTCCTCTGCCAGTGCCCTCCAACTCTGGCTCTCCCATTCTAACTAGGAAGCTTCTCCAGAAGCCATATACCCCAGGGCACCACCTTTCTCATCCCTAATTCTTTCAACCATATCAAACACTTAGCAAAGTACACTAATAACCAGTGTGTTGGTTTGGATGACTGTTGATGAACCATTAAAGGGGTTTAAGGAGCTCTGAGCTGTGAGAGAGCAGATTAAAATACCTGGGACAATTCTAGCTATAGAATCATGGAATTTCATAGCTGGATGGGACCTCCTACATCAACACCAACTCTTTCACTTTGTGATGCGTCAAGCTAAGGGGTGGAAAGGCAATGGAACATGCCTGCCACTGTCAGCTGACAGGTGGCAGTCCCAGCCTGCAGCCTGCCTCTCTAGCCTTTCCCTGGAACTTTCCTCTCTGGGTGACTTTCTCTGCTCAGCCTTCTCTCTTTGCATTATGGCAAGGCTCACTCATCGCTGAGGAGTGGGGAAGCACTTGGACTTAAATAACAAAGAAGACTGCATGGTTAAGTGCCAAAATGAGTGTGGTAGACAAAAAAAAAAAATGCAACTGGAATTTTCAGTCAAGGGCACCGTGCTAGAGCATCGACGAGACTCTAGTAGGCACTTAATAAATATTTGATGAGTGAATGAATTAATGAATCAGTGACTGAAAAGACAGCATGTGGTAAAACTTCATTAACTCTTAGGCTTTGAGGTAGAAACTAGGATTGGGCGATTGCCCCTGAAACATAGCCAAAAATATAAAAAGCCATTAACCTAAGTGGTTATTATTCATTTTGTCTAAGAAGTCCTCACAGCGTCGCTTCATATTGCAGAGCTCTAGAACACCTTAAACAATATTTATTTTTAATATTCTATCTGTACACAATGTCTCTGATTCATTCATGCAACAAAAAATCATTCATAAGATACAAGGTTCTGTAGCTAAAAAAACAAAAAAACAACTTGGTCCCCTTCTTCAAGGAGCTCGCAGCCTGGGAAGGTAAATGACAACAAAGAGCAAAACAGCCTAAGCTGGATGCCAGGCATATGCTTTAGACCTCAAGTGCTCTGGGAATGTGGGCCAAGGCACTGAAGCCGGTCTGGAGTAACGAGCAAGTGTCCAAGAAGGAGGCTGGGTGGTGCTAGACGTCCTAGAAAGTAGACACTTTGGATAAAAGGGACCAGTTGGGACACCTTCCAGAATGAAGG
>PVKH010029744.1:0-12608 GCA_004027955.1 Chaetophractus vellerosus | reverse complement strand
AGACACAGAGAAGTGCCCAGAGAATGGACAAAAAAACAGCAAAAACGGGGGAGGGGGTAAAATGTATAAAAGTAAAATAACTCCTATAAGAAAACATAGGGAAGCATGTTCAGGACTTTGTATTTTTTGTGAGATCTGTATGACTAGAACCACTGCCAGTCTGGACTAAAAGGGATAGAAAAGGGACAGATTCAAGGAAAAATCACTTCAAGGGCAGAATCACAGAACCTAAGGTCTGGACTGAAGACAGCTTCTTGGGCAAAGAGAGCAGGTCCACCCATGTGTGTAGAAAGCGTGAGTCTGCCCGACACTGGAGAATGCCTATTTATCCTATGATGGTCCCTTCATTGTACATTGGAAGCAGATAATTTATTCTCTAGGTTTCACAGGTACACAGACAGATGAGAACTGTGCCCCAGGACAGACCACACCTATAACTAATTTTGATGAGACTTTGTACTAAGCATTGTTACTGAAATGACTTAAGGCCTTGGAGATAATGGAATGAATGTATTTTGCATATAGAAAGAATACCTTTTGGGGGTCCAGAGGGTGGAGTGTGGTGGTTTGAAGCTGTATATATCCCCAGAAAAACATATTCTTAAAGTTAATCCATACCTGTGGTTATAAACCCATTTTAAGAAGGACCCTTTGATGAGTCAACATTAATTAAGGTACGACCCACCTCATTCAGATGGGTCTTAATTCTATTACTAGAGTGCTTTATAAACAGAAAAAATATATATATAGAGAGAGAAGGCCATGGAAGCAAGAAGCTGAAATTAATGAAACCTGGAAGAGAAAGGAGAGAGCAGCAGATACAGCCATGTGACTTGCCATGTGGCAGAGGAACCAAAGATCCCTAGAGGCCAGGAAGAAAGCATCACCTTGATGATGCCTTGAATTGGACATTTTGCTGAACTCTAACCATGAACAAATAAATTCCCATTGTTTAAGCTGACCCATTTCATGCTTTCAGCAGCCTAGGAAACTAAAACATGCATTTTACTCATGAATGGATAAACAAATGTTGATATATCCATACAATGGAATATTATTTGGTCATAAATAAAAATGAAGTACTGATACATGCTACAACATGGATCAAGCTTGAAAACATTATTAAAGAAGCCAGTTTCAAAAGGACACATATTGTATGATTTCATTTATATGAAATGTCCAGAATAGGCAAATCCACAAAGACAGAAAAAAGATTGGTGGTTGTCTAGAGCTGGAGGAATGAGGGGATTAAGGAGTATACCTAAAAGGTACAAGGTTTCTTTTTGGGGTGACTAAAACATTCTAAAATTGCCCATGGTGATGGATGTATAACTCTATGGATATACTAAAAAACATTAAATTATATACTTTCAATGGATGAATTGTATGGTATGTCAATTATATCTCAATAAAGATGTTTAAAATAAAATGGGCAAAGACATGAATATACATTTCTTCAAAGAACATATACATATGGTCAAGAAGCACATGAAAGGAAGTTCAACATCATTAATCATCAGAGAAATGCACATCAAACCACAATGAGATACTACTTCACACCCACTAGTATAGCTATTATTTTAAAAATAGAAAATAAGTGTCAGCAAGGATGCAAAGAAATTAGAACCCTCATACACTGCTCATGGGAAAAGAAAATAGTACAGCTGCAATAGAAAGGATTATATTCCACAAACAACCAACCTTCACTTATTCTGTCATTTAACAAACAGCTACTAAGTTCAAAATAAGTAAAAATCTCAGGGATAAAATGAATCAAGTATACCATATCATTCTTCCTGTCAATGATGCCATGAGCTAGTAAGGAAGAAAGACATACCAACAAATAACAATATGTAAAAATCCTACACTAGAATAATGTATTACACACATTGATAACAAGAATAAAGAATAATGAACTTCAGTTTCTTTCTTAATATTTATAGGACTCAAAAACTTAGCAAAAAAAATTTTTTTACCTGGTAATAGACAAACAAAAAAAGAGGAAACTCTTACTTGGAAAATCCTTTCCATCTGGATAATAATATTCTGTGAATTCTATATAGACAGCTGACATTTCTTGTGGAAGATATAGGGACTTTTTATTGCAGGAAATCATACTTTTGGGGGAAGAACGGCATTGGTCTGCTGTAGAAACCTGAAAAATAATTAGATTTATTAAAGAAAAGCCCTTTGCCAAAGAAATAATGCAACTTGGACATTTCAAACTCTATTAAAACTATTTGCAATAATTTATTAATGGTTCTTATACAATGCAAAACTTTATTATTTATTTAATTCACAGTAAATCATTTTAAAATAATAGCCACCAACTATTTAGAAAACTATATAACCTATTTGGATCTTTATCAATTGTAAAATAAATTTTTTTTTTGTTACATATTCCCCACCCCCTTTCTGCTTGCTCTTGCTTTGTGTCCATTCTTCTGTATTCTTCTATGTCTGCTTCTTGTCTCCCCCCGTCTTTGCGGCGACGCACCGAGTTGGCCCTCCGCGCAGGCGGCTCGCCCCACTCATGGGCGGCTCCGCTCCGTGTTTTGCGGGCAGCAGAGCTCCGTGTTTTGCGGGCTGCTCGGCTCCATGATTCGCGGGCAGCAGCTCTGTGTTTTTCACGGGTGACTTGCCATGCCCGTGGCGGCTTTTTGCCTTGCCCATGGCAGCTTTGCCCCACCCACGGCGGCTTGCCTTTCTCAAGGCCATCTGCTGGCTCGGAGAGGTCCCCGGGAACCGAACCCGGGGCCTCCCATGTGGTATACCAGCGCCCTTATCCACTGGGCTATACAGCCGGCCCCTGTAAAATAAATTTTGTATGATATCCCTTGCAAACTTACTACTTTGAGCCTTAAAATAACAGATACGAAAATAATTTTGTTTATACTTTTATATGCATCGAGCCATTTCAAAAATATTTTAATGATATTTCTTTCTATCATGTAAATATAGTAAAGTTATAATTTATATATTTTAGACTTATATATCATAAAGCCATTACAAGAATGGGAAGTTTGGTATTACTGCTGCTTTCAGATAAAGAAATGGGGTCAGATAGGTTAAGTGACTTGTTAAAGATAATATAGATAAGTAAATAGTGTAGTCTGGACACAAACCCAAGTCCAAGACTGGAATGTTTTCCCAGTAGGTTCTTTAAAATAATTATTTTACCAGAATTTCTCTATTATTAAAATTAATACAGCTATAAACACTTCTGTCAAATAGTTTGTTTTCAAATTATTTTTCCAAAAGACTGCTAGTTTTAAAGTTCTTATTGCTTTTCTTTACCCACAAAACAGCTAATTTATAATCACATAAAAAATGTATATACTAATTTTCCCAAAGTTCAAACAGGAGTTTTATCAATTTTTCTTAATTATGCTAGTTTAGTAGTCCCAAGGCTACTATCTCAAGGTTATTTTAATTATTTTCATTCATTCAACAAACATGTCTTTGTATTTCTCATAAGAAGTAGAATATATTTCAATGGTTTATTTATGTTTCCTCATATAAATGGCCTATCAAATCTTTTATTTTACAGTCTTCATAAATTTAAGTCAGTTCCCTACATTATCTAGTTAGAATGCTTTCCTCTGCATATAATGAAACACATCTTTTTCTAATGACAGTGTCAACTTATTTTAATATACAACAGATTATTTCATTTTCTTGAATAGTTAAGAAGTTATTCAAATTGGGATGAACAGAATTTTTTTCCTAGTTACTTTTGTTTGATTTGGTTTGGTTTTGGTGTATTTGTTTATGTGGGGTTTCTTTAATGTACTTTACTCTCACTTATTTGGGATTATGTGTGATTCCCCTCCATCATTTACAAATGAATTTATTTAAATCTTAAAATTTTCTTTTTCAGGGTATATATCCCATAGTAAGGGTATCTGCAGTATTTAATAGTTTTTATCCCTATTTTGAATGGTTCACTTTTGTCACCACATTGTTAGCTTCATATCACTCTCAGAGGGAAATGCATTTCAAGCAATATTCCTAGCCTCTCTTCTAGCTCTCACTCACTCCTCCCTAGAGGCTTCTAGGGCAGAATGACTTATCTAAGTGTTCTCTGCATGTAATCTGCCCCCTCCTCTCCTCTTTCTCTTTGGGATCTGCTTGGCTGCTTAAGCACATGTATTCAGTTCTGCTCCTCTATGCCATTTGTTAAATCAAGAAAGGTCCTCATGGGAGAGGCCTATGGTATTCCCAGGACAATAATTGGGGAATAAAGTATGGGTAAGTCCACTTGCCTACAATCTTAAATTATGTCCTCCAGTCTGGCCTTTAGCTTTAATAAAGATGACATTTTTATCTCTATCAGCCAGACTCCTATATATATCTCTCATGTAATTACAAAATCAAGCAAAGAAAAGGGGGGTATTATTTATTGGCCTCCTCTAAAACTCCAATATGCCAGAATTCCACTGACTTTTATGGATTCTCTTATAATCATTCATGTCATTAATCTCTATTTTCTAAGTGTAATTGATTACTAGATTCATAGGCACAAGACTGGATTTTGCAATGATTCTTTGTATTCTCTCTCACCCCAATATTTATTATTCACTACTTTTCAACTCTGTGTCACAATCATTAGCTCTAATTTATTTATAAAATAATTGATAACAGAGAGCACTCTTATTTTGCTTCCCTTTTTGAGAGCAATTTCTCTAATTCTTCCTCACTGAAAATAGTGAGACTCTTGGTTTCAAATAAATATTCATTATCATGTTACTGAAGAAGCTATCAGCTATGAATTTGATATTTTATTAAATGCTTTTTTAATTAATATGATCACCTAATAATCTATTAAAATGACCATCTACTAATATGATAACATTTCTCTGCTTTCTTCTGTTAATGCAGAATATACATTATTTTAAAGACATTTATTTCTTTCATACCTAGAAGGTTACTACTAAAAGAAAAATGATTTTATTTCTAACTCAATCTTTTTAAAATGATCCCAAATGTGCCTAAAATTATAAATAGATAATGTATGATTTGTTAACCATTCTGTTATTACCATATATTCCAAAGTAAAGGTCTATAATAAAGCAATACATTTTAAACATAGCAAAGAACTTTAAAGTCTGCTTTAAATAAGTTTCATTATATATAGAATGTAAAGAAAGAAGCAACTGCATAATAAGAAAATAACTGTTAAATTAAGGTTCCTCAATATTAACACTAATGACCTTTTGAGTCGGATAATTCTTCAGTGCGGGTGCTATCCTGTGCATGGTAGGCTGTTTAACAGCATCACTGGTCTCCACCCACTAGATGTCAGCAGCAGCCTCCCTCTAGTTGTGACACCCAAAAATGTCTCCAGACACTGCTAAATACACTTTTGGGGGGTGGAGGAACTGCAAAATCACCCCCAACTGAGAATCCCTGTGATAAATATAAACTTTTCAGATAATGTTAAGTCTCAAAGTCATAGACTCATCAAAATAAACCATAACAATTCATAAATGAAAATACAAATCTGTAATTGTTTATTTCATTAAAATAAAACATTATATATCCTACTGTGTCATCTCAAGGATTCTGCTATTCGACCATGTTATATGATTACAGCTTGAATGAGTAATTTAATATTCATGATATACAAAGAGATCGTACACGTCAACAATAAAAAAGCAGGGGCCGGCTGGATAGCCCAGTGGATAGGGCACCGGCATACCACATGGGAGGCCCTGGGTTCGGCTCCCGGGGACCTCTCCTAGCGGGCAGACCGCCTTGAGAATGGCAAGCCGCCATGGGTGGGCCAGAGCCGCAGTGGGCAGGGCAAAAAACTGCCACGGACAGGGCAAAAGCCGCCACGGGCAGGGCAGGTCGCCTGCGAATGGAGCGCAGCCAGCCACCCGTGAACTGAAAGCCGGCCATGAATAGAAGCAGAAGCCGCCCACAAGCGGGGAAAGCCGCGCCTGCGCAGTGACCACTCTTGGCGCGTCGCCGCAGCGGGGGGAGGGGAGATATGTAATAAAATAAATAAATCTTTAAAAAAATAAAAAATAAAAAATAATAAAAAAATAAAATAAAAAAGCAAACTATCCGATTAAAAAAATGGACAAAAGGCTTGAAAAGACAATTGTCAAAAGAAGAAATACAAATGGCAAAGAAATACATGAAAAAATGTTTAACATCACCAGCAATTAGGGAAATATAATCAAAACTACAATGAGATATCATTTCACACTTACTAGACTGGCTGCTGATAAAAAGTCAGAAAACTATAAATGTTGGAGAAGATGTGGAGAGATAGGAATGCTTATTTACTGTTGCTGGGAATGTAGAATGGTACAGCCACTGTGAAGGACTGTTTGGCAGTTCCTAAGGAAGTTGAATATAGACTTGCCATGTGACCCAGCAATACCATTACTAGGTATATAGGTAGAAGAAATTAGAGCAGAGACATGAACAGATATCTGCACACCAATATTCATAGCAGCATTATTCATGATTACCAAAAGTTGGAAACAACCCAGGTGTCCATCAACTGATGAATGGATAAAAAAATTGTGGTGCATACACACGATGGAATATTATACAGCGGTAAGATGAAATGAAGTCGTGAAGTATATGACAACATGGATGAACCTGGAGGACATTATGTTAAATAAAGCAAACCAGACACAAAAGGATAAATACTATATGATTGTGCTATTATGAACTAAATATATTGTGTAAAGTCAAAGAGTTAATCATTAGAATATAGGTCACCAGAAAATAAGAGGGTAGAGAATTGAATGGTAATGGTTAATCTGTGCAGAATTGGTAAAAAGGTTGTCTGTAAATCTTTGGAAATGAATAGAAATGGTTAAAGAATATCATGGTGTTTGTAACAAGCAGTACTATTGTTTCGATATGACATTGGTTGAAAGGGGTCTAAGGTCATATATATTACTAGAAGGAAAGCTGAAAATTTTAACATGGGACTCTATAAGATAGTAAAACCCCATGTAAAACACAAATATGGGGGCTATTGCATATATCAGGCTGTTTTTACAAAATATAAATACAAATATACTAGAGAGAAGGAAAAAAGAATAGGAGCTATGTACATCCAGGGAAGTATAGAGAGATTAAGAGGTGATGAGTTTTGGTTGGTTGGTTGGTTGGTTGTTTTTTGTTTATTATTATTATTGGAATAATGAAAGTATTCTAAGAATGATTGAAGTAATAAATGCACAAATATGCAATTATACCAAATACCACTGATTGTACACTTTGAATGGATTTATGCTTTATTAATATGTATCAATAAAATTGATTTGTTAAAAAAAAAAGTATAATAAAAAATCCCTTCCCAGGTTCAGTCCCTAGTGCCTCCTGGAGAAGGTGAGCAAACAGTCAGCCGACAGACAAGAGAACCATCTGTGGGAGGGGGTGGTTAAATTTTTAAAAATTTATATATAAAAAATCCCTGTCCTTAAAAAAAAAAAAAAAAAGGACGGAGTTCTTAGCTATAAAATTATGTTCACAGGATACAATTCATTCTAGCAAATACTTGGTAGTTCAATAAAACAAAAAAGGCACCTTAATTTTTCACAACCAGACAGACCATATATACAAAAGTTAATGAACTAATATTTTCTATCTCATCTAATTTTACCATTTCATAGAACTGGTCAATATGTTTTAAAATAAAACAGTGGCACTGGTTTATACAAGTTGCTTGTAGGAGATACTAAAAGATTTCACTTTAAAAATAAAACACACCTGGTATATATTGAAATCGGCAAGTCTAACCACAACAGAACTAGACATTAGCTTAGCTTTTGATTGTTGAGATAATATTGAAGGTGTCCTGGAAGTCCCTTTCAGAGCTGAGTCTTTCTCTGTAGGAAACAAAAACTCCTTTCAATCTATTGCAAATTATTTTTAACAGTCAGTTTTACTATTAAGAAAAATACTAGAAATATAAATGAATGCTAATTTCTCAAACAAAATAGCATATGTGAAAATACTTTATCAATTATAAATTGGTATAGAAATGTAAGTTATTGTGATGCTTATTCTTCCTTAAAGAGAAATCACACACAACATATTTAAGACACTCTCTTCCAAGAACTTTTGCCTGAAATTCTTGTTAAAAAATGAGAGAGGGAAGTGGATGTAGCTCAGTGGTTTTGCCCCTGCTTCCCCATGTACAAGGTGGTCCTGGGTTCACTCCCTGGTACCTGCTAAAAAAATATGTATATATGTATATATATATGAAATGCATTGACATAAATAGAAAAAAATGAGAGATACAAGATATTTAAAAGTCTAAAAAATCCCACCTAAGCCATTACTGCCATTGGTTATATTAATTCTTAAAGTGTTTTGCTCCATAACCCAAAGTTAGTCTAAATGAAGGATGCAGAGGTTTTTTTAGACATTAATTAAACATAATATTTATTTACAGAAAATATAGTATTATCACACACACACATACACACACATACAATTTAATATTAGGGGAATGCCATAATGCTGTTATAGCTAAAATACCTGTTTGTGTGTGCTGGGGAGAGACATGTGTTGGGGATTTAGGAGGTGAACCTACATTATGATCCTTTACAGCCTGTTTAAGCATTTCAACGTTGCAATCAAATTCATGTAACAACTCATTGGCCCATCCATTTTTTGTTTTGGTTGCATCACTAAAATACATCCAATGATTACAACTATCTCCTGTAAAATGAATAACAGATATTTCACTGAAAAAAATGCACAGTTTTCATTTATTCTATTTTAACAATGTTTCCTGAGAGATTTATCCATATTCTGAAAGGATTCTTTAATCTTCCAATAAATTTACAGCCTTCATCTAGTACTAATTTTAATCTCCCTAGAAAATGATTAAAGCATTTAAATAAAATAAAATAACATAATGGCTAAGTAATTTTTAAAAAAGATTTATATATTTTAAAGAAATTGTCACACATACCTGCTTTGTGATAAGGATAATAATCTATAGTTAGTTGAGTAAAAGAGAGTTGCATAGCCCCTCCAGTAACTCGTCTGCTTGACTCTGGGAAAAGAAAAAATGGAACTGAGAGAGAGAGAGAGAGAGAGAGAGAGAGAGAGAAATACTAACCAAATATCAGAAACATTTAATTTACTACACAAAATCTTGACTGTATTTGGAGTCAGAGTAGTGATAAATGTCTCTCTTTTATCATGGATCTATTAAGAGTTTTCAAAAACGCAATTCAATCCAATAAAAATTTTTTGAGCTTCTATCATTTGCAAGGTGCTAGGCTAGAAGTAAAGCAGAATCTCTGGACTCTTAGAGCTTATAAATGATAGTAGCAGAATGTTTATATTTATAGCTCTAACCACAGGTCAGACATTGTTTTAAAAGCTTTAGGAATATTTACTCATTTACTCTTCCTGACAATCCTATGCAATAGCTATTATTATTGTTAATCCCCATTTTTCCAGCTAAGGCAACTGAGGCACAAAGAAATTAAATAAATAGGCTAAGTTTACACAGCTACTGAGTGCAGAACCCAAGCAATCTTAACCACTATATTATATCATGCCACCTCTTACTAAAGATGAAATTGAGACACTATTAGGTTAGGCGATAGTCAGACCAGTGATAGTCATATAAAAAGTAGGTCACATGTCAGTCTAAACCAACACAAAAATCAACTTTTGAAACAGCACAGACAAGTCAAACCAGAAGTTAGGAAAACACAGATTAAGATACAGCTATGTATACTATCCCTACGTTAATTTGTTAACTCCAATTTAATTCAATTAATGCAATTTCTAGTAAATTCAAAGTGACTGTTTCTGGGAGAATGAGAAATTGTCAAGGTAGTCAAGACACTATGATTTTTAGTAACAAACCTTGAGAACTATTTAATTCAAACTATATGTTTAAACTATATTAATTTTATTGTACAAAAATATATAACTTTGATAAACATAAAATTTTTCACTTAGTAATTTATAAAAAAGAACATTGGTGTGTTCTTTTATAAATTTATAACACAGTGTGCTTTAAACTGTCCCTCAGTCTTTACATATTCAACTCCAAACCATTCTATGATGGTTCCTAACTATATGAAATACAATATGATGTAAAAGAAAAAACACTGGCCTGAAAATCAAGAGATCTGGATCTATGTCCATCTCTGTGCTACCACATACTAATTCATTGTGTTTTAAATGTGAAAATAATGCTACAGGTCCAATATTAATAGCACATACATATCCTGATCTACACCTACCAAACTCACATACATGCTCACTTGCAACATACATAATGATGACAGGGTTTTACTCATATTTTCTAAATTAATTATGACAGTCCTTTAGTACAGGAAAGTTTATCTCTGGATTTTGCCTGACACAAGATCAACTAAGGAGCTGAACAAAAGTCAGGAAGTTTATTAGATTAGGGGAATTATATGAAAAAGTGAATGTGGATGAAGCCATCTCAGATAATCCCAAATTTTAGAATGAAGAGATTTTAAAACCTAAATCAGTGGTCAGGAATTTGGCCAGAAACACGCCGGTAAACCACAATGCTGATAACCCATAATATAAATAATTATGAATTGGATATAGGATAAAATTTAACTTATGGACAAATTCAAAATCGAAGAAGAAAAAAGAAAAAATATTAAAAAGAATAAAACAAAACAACAAAAAAGATAAAATAAAAAACAAATTAAAAAAAAAAAAGAAACAAAATTATGAGAAAGTTAATTCAAAGGCAAGTCTAATATTTCATCATCTACCAGGGGTGTCATCTACTAAGTCTTTGATATCTTTAACATAATTTTACTGGTAGCACCAATAGCTAACAATTAACTGAGCCAAAGTTCTAACTACTAAAGCAAAATAAAATTTCATATCAATTTACAAGGCTTCAAATTATTATCTTTTATCTATGTTTCATATATAAATGATAAAATTATGACAACTTATAGTACACAATACATATCATATACGATAATCCAGTTTTGTAGTCAATTCTAGGAAAACCAAAATCATTTCAAGTATGCATATTCATTACCTTTTTCTTTAGCATGAATGTCATCACATATGTGTAGATCTAGATGAGAAATCACTAAATGATGGGAGGTTTCTTTAACATCAAAGTCACTGAATAGTTTCACAATTGCATCATTTAGATCAGGAGCATTTGAAGTCTGTGGAGTCTTCACTTGCTGGGTAGCTGATGCTATGGTAGAACTCTAAAAAGATTCAGAGCTGTCTTACCAAACTGAAAGTTATTAAATATTTGAAATTTCACGTGCAAGTAAACCTAAACATTTTTAGTAATAAAGTCATGAAAAATAAGCATAATACATTTTCTTTTGTATCAATAACTCTGTTCCCCTAAAATGTCTGACGACTTATCTAGGAATAAAAACTAAAATTTAAAACTGGAGTACTATATATAATTTGAATATGAACCCAATATATTTCTGTAATTTTTTTTTATATACATCCTCCTCCCCCGTTTTTTTTTTTTTTTGCTTGTTCTTGCTGTGTTCATTTTTCTCTGCGTTCCTCTGTGTCTGCTTGTCTACCCCTGCTGGGGCGACCTGCCGAGTCAGCTCACTGGCGCGGCAGCCGGCCTGCCCGCGGGGGCTTGCCTTTTTGCCCGCCCGTGGTGACGTGCCCCGCCCACATTGGCTTGCCTTCTCGAGGCGGTCCGCCCGTTCGAGGAGGCCCGGGGACCGAACCCGGGGCCTCCCATGTGGTAAACCGGCACCCTACCAACTGGGCTATACAGCCAGCCCCATCTGTAAATATTTTAATAGCTGTATTCACATATACACAGCTTTCTTTGTTTTAAAAAATATATTTATTAACTACTAAAGCTATCTTATCTGAATATTATTACTTCTATATATTAAAAAGAGAAAAAAGACAAATGTGAGCCCTGGATACATGAGCTGTATGTACCATTAGATATTCTACAGAAATAAGTAATTACTTTGTCAATGCCTTAGATTTAGTACTGTAAGTGCTTCAGTGCCTCTCATAAGAGATGTGGTGTGTCCTTTGAAGTGAGATGTCGGCAGAAAGCAGAAGGGATTTATAATGGGTTGTGAGTTCAAACATTTTTCTCCCTAAAGAGGATACTATTGAAATATAAAGATATATATGAACCTCCAGTCTAAAATGAGTCTCAAAATAGAAATATATTGTGAAATGATGAAGTATTGAACCACAGAATTATATATGGGACTTTGGCAATAATTACCAAAATGAAGAACAAATTTTGCATATAGGGGAAGCAGATGTGGCTTAAGCAGTTGAGCACCTGCCTACCACACGAGAGATCCCACATTCCGTTCCCAGTGCCTCCTAAAGAAGACGAGCAAGACAGCAAGCTGACACAGCAAGTGGCAAGCTGATGCAACAAGATGACACAGGGGCCGACTGGATAGCCCAGTGGATAGGGCGTCGGCATACCACAAGGGAGGCCCCGGGTTCGGTTCCCGGGGACCTCTCCTAGCGGGCAGACCGCCTTGAGAATGGCAAGCCGCCATGGGCGGGCCAGAGCCGCCGTGGGCAGGGCAAAAAAGCTGCCACGGACAGGCAAAAGCCGCCACGGGCAGGGCAGGTCGCCC
>PVKH010029743.1:0-12609 GCA_004027955.1 Chaetophractus vellerosus | reverse complement strand
ATTGTGTTTCTTCACTGTGTTTCTTGATTGCGTCATCTCACTGTGTCATCTTGTTGCATCAGCTCGCTGTGCCAGCCCATCATGTCAGCTTACTGTCTTGCTCATCTTCTCCAGGAGGCACTGGGAACCAAACCCAGACCTCCCATGTGGTAGGTGGGAGCTCAGTCACCTGAGCCACATCAGCTTCCCTATACATCTTTATTATTAGGTTATAAAAGTAATACATGTTTATTATTTTAAAAAGTCAAACATTCCAAAGATATTTAATTGGAAAGTGAAATTTATATAGTTTTTGAAAGAACTTTTGGCTTAACATAATGAAATTTTTATTCTTTAGAAATGAAGACTGACCTGAACTTATTACTGGAGTGTCTAAAATATCAAATGGACAACCCTTTTTCACAAAAAGAAGCTTTGGTCACTATTCATTCAATCTGTCAACAAAACAGTAAGACATGATAATAAATTTTTATCTGTGATTCTTGCTTTAAAATTGTGGTATATCAAATATGCATAGTTCTTTTTCTTTTACTCAATTGCTCCGCATTATGTTACTTTCTTCATATGATTTATTTTATCCTGAAAAGAATACTGAAAATAAAGATCATTTCTATTTTGTTTTGTTTGCACAACCCTACAGGTAATGCAAGTGATTATTTTCGGGAAATTGGTGGTTTGATGTTTGTAAAAAATCTTGCAAAGTCAAGTGAACATAGCATGGTAAAAGAAGCATCCTTGTATACATTAGGAGCTGTTGCAGAGCAAAATGGTAAAATGTAAAACCTTTAATTATCCTTCAAGCATTTTCTTATATGTTAACAAACTACTCTTTAGAATTAAAAATTTATGGATAGTTTTATCCAGGTAGTTTAATCAAAAGATGAAGTTAACCCAGAACCATCTTGTAAATACGCTTTGGTTATAGAAGACCATGTTAACAAGAACATTTTTTTGCAGTATACCTAAAATAAAGTTGAATCTAAACCATTACCTTGTCAAACTAGTGTTATATTTTCATATTTTCATTCATTAAACATTTATTGATCACCTATTAAGAGCAAACCTCTGGGGACGGATGTGGCTCAAGTGGTTGGGCATCTGTCTCCCATATGGAGGGACCTGGGTTCAATCCCTGGGACCTCCTGGTTAAAAAAAAAAAAAAGCAAAATCTGTACTATGCATTGGGGATCCAGGGATAAGTACGACATCGTCCTTGCCTTTAAGAGAGGGTCTAAGGTCTGGTTCCAGACACGTTTTTCTTCCTTTGTTTTGTCACCCATCTTCTTAAGATTTTTTTTTTTTAAAGATTTTTCAGCAACAAATTTTACTGCTCACATATATGCAAATACTAATCTATTAAGTATAATCTTGTTTCTTACTACTTATTATAAAGTTATGCATTCAGTACTGTTGGTCAACATATTTTCAAAAGTGGGTCTTTTTGAAAAATTGTTATTCTTTGCTGAGTTGTGTTCTTAATGGTTCTTTTGGATTTTTTTTTTTTTTTTATTTACAGTCTGAGTTTTCTGGTGTGAAGGATTTTCCACCTTCACTTTAGGACTGTTTTCTCCTCAGTGTAAGAATATTAATGCTAATTAAGGTATAAGTGACCACTGAAGCATTTCCTTCAAGACACTGAGAGTATTTTATGCAGTGTGAATCCTTACATGTTCTGGAATGGTATATGAATAAAATGATTTCTTATGACTTCTCATTGAATAACTTCTCCAACAAGAATTATCTGACACTCCTCCAAGAAGCTTCATCTTCCTAGTAAAGACTTTTTTCTCTCATTTCCTCTTTTAGAAGTTATTCCTACACTGTGTTTTCTTGTGACAAAGGCTGATGCTTAACTGAATGATATTAACAGTGATTACAGACCTAAGGTTTCTTTCCTGTGATATTCACTCATTTTATTTAAGGGATAAATTATAAATTAAAGCATTTCAACATCCATTACAGACATAGAAATTTCTCTCACATGTGAATTCTTAAAGACATTTATGGTTTAGAGCTGTGGATGTAGGCTCTTCTCCATCATTCCATTTATTTTGTGAGTTTTCTCAGGTTGTGTATGGTCAGACCATCTACTAAAGTCTTTGCTACATAGATGACATTCATATGGATTTTTCCAGTATGAATTCACTTAGGCCGACTGTATTAAGGATTGAGTAAAGGCTCTCCCACATTGATTCTAAACATAGTGTTTCTTCAGTGTGTGGGTCCTTAGGTTTGTTTAAAGGTTAAAGCTATGGTTGAAGTCTCTTCTATATTAATAAATATAGAGCATGAGTTTTCTCATGTTGTCTAAGGTCAGAACATTGAAGGCTTTCCCACTACATGGCAGTCTTATGTTTTCTCTTCAGTGTAAGTTCTCTCATGTCTTCTAAGGGCAGAATACCTACTGAAGGCTTTTCCACATAGATGGCATTCATAATTCATAGGTTTTCTCTCCAGTGTGACTTCTTTCTTGTCATCTAAGGGAAGAACAATGAGTGAAGCCTTTCCCACATAGATGACATTCATAAGGTTTCTCTCCTGTGTGAATTTTTGCTTATTGTCTAAGGTTAGAACTATTTTTGAAGGATTTCCCACATATATTGCATACATATGGTTTCTCTCTAGTCCAGGTTATCTCATGTTGTCTAAGGTCAGAACTTTTATTGACAGTTTTCTCACATAGATGGCATTCATATGGTTTCTCTTCAATGTGAGTTCCAGTCTACTGTTTAAGGCCAGAACTTTGAATTAAGGCTTTTCCACATAGATTACATTCGTATGATATACTTCTCTTGTAAATTTGCTTATGTTAATTAAAAGATGACTGGTTACTGACAGATTTTCCAAATTGTTTGCTAATGTAATTTTTTTCCCATGTAAGTTAGCACATGTTGAGTCACTGTAGATCTGTTAGTGCAATCTTCTTGCAAATCATTCCATTCAAAGGGATTCTCTTGAGAATGAGATCTCTATAATGGCATGATGATAGTTGTGTCCTTCCTGCAGGTATGTTGCATAGGTATCATTTCTTTTCTTTTTAGGCCACTCTCCTTGTCTGCACTCTGGTTTTGGAGAAATCCTATTCTTTTCCTCCACAGTTCCTTTCCTTGCTCCCACTGGGAAAACATATCTGATTTGCGGACTTGATATCCCAATGAGACTAGATGAATGTCATTTTCCAGTATCATATTTCTGAAGAAATTTTTCTGGGATGTCTCTTCACCAAGTCTTCTCGGGTGATGTCTATAGCTACATCTTTGAAGGTCACTGACACCAGTGGTTGCATTGTCAATAGCTTAGCTGACATCTGTCTTTCTCTGGGTTTTCACTCAGAACTAGACAAATATTAGGCAGGCAAAACATGGCCTCCAGACCCTAGAATCTACTAGCCTGCCACCTTCCCCAGTCCAGTTCAACTGCTGTCCTGTATTGTCTGGGTTCCTGGGGGCACTGCAGGTTCTGTGATGTCTCTGGGATGTTACACATGTTTATTCATCCATTGATGCTGCACCAAGTTGTCCCCAAATTTCAGATGCCTCCTTTGGGTCAGTCCTACAGGGAAGATGCTGTTATTCTCACCATGGAGACAGTAGAGATATTCCTTGTTCATGATCCAAAGACCCAATGTTACTAAGATGTCAATCCTTCCCACACTGATATATAAACTGGAATTTGTTCATTTTCTGCTATTCTTAAAAAAGTGTAGAGACTCCTGTTTCCACAGTGGTGGGAACCAGGTTCCTAAAGGTCTTTGGAAACTTGGCAACTCTGGTATTACCTACCCCCATGGCTCAAGGGCAGCCTGCAACTGTTAGATTTTATTTTAATTTTTTATTTAGTTAGGTTTTTATTAGAAATTCTAGGGGCTCGAGAAACATGTTTTAGAGTTTTCATCAAGTATTTCTGATTAAGTATTTCTGGCTTTTTTGGTCTGTGAATTGAATAGGTACATATCAGTTTGTCAGAAATTATGTTGTATGATTAGTAAATGTCAATTAAATGAGATCTGGTAGAGAACCATCCCCATTTTGGCAAATTCGTACTTTGTTCAGCGTATTTTAAAATTGTGTTAATGGATAATAATTTAAATTATATTTTTATATTTCAGTTTTCTGTCAGCAGACTTTGTGCACTTCAGAGTTTTTTGAAGATTTACTTTGGTTCCTGTCTAATGATTCTAACATAAATTTGAAAAGAATGTCTGTCTATGTTATTTTGGTTCTGGTTTCAAATAATAGTAAGTGTATTCTCTTTTATGTTGTAAAACATGTTTAAAAATAATAAATTGGAAAAGTCATCATAAATCCTTTTTGTTCTAGTTCTTTTATCAGTGTCTTTTTATTTCACTAGCTTCTAAGAACTATTAGCTTTAAAGAAAAGGGAATAACATGGATTTAATCATTCTACATTTACTGTTAATTTTAAGAAATAGTGAAATGATTTGTACTATTTAATTAACACTGAAAAGTAATAGTGTTAATTACTTATTAACACTAAGAGAGGCATTTAATGAATTTGGTTATTTTCCACTGAGTTGGCCATTTAGTTACAACATTTGCTGTCAGCCAACTATAGCATTAAATTTCACATAACCCTTAGCTAAAGTTTTTTTTGGGTGTGTGTGTGTGTGTAATTTCAGTTTTATAGCAAGGTTGCAATGACAGTGTAGAGTGTTCCTGTGTACCAACCATCCAGTCTAAGGTAATTTTTTAACATTGCTATATTTAATTCTCCAAATTCTTTAGAAATTCTTTATAGAATTTGAAATACTCTTAGATTTTATTTTCCCATTTTGGAAAAAGTGGAAAAGATTGAATTTATTCTTTCCTATTTTAGAGCATATTTTGTACCACAGACCCATGATATAAAAATAAGTGTTTTGTCATTTTTAGAGTAAATTTGAAAGCTGTTGATATCTAAAAATAAGTACTGCATTTTCCATAATAATTTTGATTATGGATTTTTATCTACTATAATCATGTGTTATATACTTTGTAATACTTTAATTTTTAAAATAAGTGATTTAAAAAGTAATTATTTATCAAAAATACTATAAATATTGTTTTCATTTCTGCACAATTATTTCTAAATAAAGCCTTTCAGGTAATATATGGCTATTTTAACAGGGATTGGACAAACGCTTGTGAGAGCAACAGGTTGTATTACAGTTCTGTCAGAGTTGTTCAGGTGAGCAAACAGAAATTTCTTAATGTTAATTATTCATTACTTAACACCTAATGACATTAATTGATTTACTTCTTTTTATTTTTTAATGTAATAGGACAGTTCTTTCAAAGTCTGAGTTGAATTTGTCAGATAAAAGTGTTTCTCCAAGTTATCAGTTGTGGTCTTCAATATGTAGTACTCTGTGTGTCTGCGTCAACAATCCTCAAAATGGTAACGTCTAAAACATTTAAATATAAAAATAAAGATTAAAACAGAAATGAGATTCTAATTTCCCACAACTGATATTTTTCAAAAGTCATGTTTAAGCATGATTGTCTTTGTCTCCTTTCAGATGATAATCAAATGATTTGCTGTTTACTTTTTCCACATGCTAATGAGTGGTTAATAAATTGCATGAAACCTGAGATAATTCGTCCTATTTGCTCATTTATTGGGCTCACTCTTGCAAACAACAGTAAGTATTCATCATTTTCTAGGTTACACTTGAGAAAATATATTTCAAAGCATAATAGAAACATCAGATTAATGAATTCATTTAATTCTAGTAATTTGGGTCATTTTGGATGCCTTTACAGAATTGCAGATAGGAAAATCTCAAAAAAAGATACTGTTGGAAGGATATTAGGAAGAAGATGGTGGTGGCAACATAGTTTTTAAAATCTGTCCAGATGATCTCACAAAACATAGCGTCTACATAGCAAAACTAAACACCCAAAGAGTATTTTCTCTGCTGTTAACAGAATTAAATTAGAAATAAATAAAAATAAAACATCTAGAAAAGCTCCAGATATCTGGGAATTAAACAATTCAGTGCTAAAAACAAAAGAATAGGAAACAAAAACCCACCATGTGTCAAAAAAAAATCACAGGAATTAGAAGATGTTTTTAAGTGAATGATAATGAAAACACAACATTAAAAAACTGTAGGAGAGTAGGGCATATGGGAATCTCTATTTTTGTGTGTGTAACATTTATGTAATATAAGTATCTTTAAAAAAAAAAACCTGTAGGGTGCGGCAAAAAGCAGTGTTTAGAGGGAAATTTATAGCATCAAGGCTTATATAAGAAAACAAGAAAGTTGTTTTTTTTAAAGATTTATTTATTTTTTTTATTTCTCCCTACCTCCTCATTGTTTGCACTTGCTGTGTCTGTTTGTCTTTCTTGTTTCTTTAGGAGGCACTGGCAACTGAACCTGGGACCTCTGATGTGGGAGGGAGGCTCCTAATTGCTTGAGCCACCTCCATTCCCTGCTTTGTTGTGTCTCTCATTATGTTTTCTTCTTGTGTCTCCTGTTGCATAATTATGTTGTGTCAGCTTGCCATGCCTGCCTGTTGCACCAGCTTGCTGTTTTCTTTAGAAGGAACCAGGAACCGAACCACAGACCTCCCATGTGGTAGGTGGGAGCTCAAATCGCTTGAGCCACAGCTGCTTCCCAAGAAAGGTTTTAAATCAAGTATATTAGTTTCTTCCTAAGAAAGTATAAGGCAAAGACAGATTAAATTCAAAAGTAGCCATAAAGAAGGAAATAATAAAGAGAAGATCAGATGTCAATGAAATAGAATAACAATGGCAATAGAGAAAAATTGATGAACCCAAAAGCTCATTCTTTGAAAAGATCAGTAAAATTGATCCTCTAGCCAGACTGACCAAGAAGCAGAGAGAAGACCCAAACTGACAATATTACGAATGAGAGGGAACATCACAATAGACCTTAACAGACTTTAAAAGGATAATAAAAACTAGTATAAACAACTCTGTGTCACTAAATTTGACAGCTTAGATGAGTTGGACAAGTTCTTTGAAAGATACAAACTACCAAAGGTCACTCAAGAGGAAATATGTAGCCTGAATATCCTGATATCTATTAAATAAATTGAATTTGTACTTTAAAACCTTAACATACAGGAAATTCCAAGCCCTGATGGCTTCACTGGTGAATTCTACCAAACATTTAAGGAAAAAAATACTATTTCTCCATAAATTATTCAAAAAAAATAGAAGTGGAAAGAATACTTCTCAATACATTTTATGAAGCTAGCATTACCTCCAAACCAAAACCTGGAAAAGGCATTACAAAAAAATTGAAAATCTATATCCCTTATAAACACAGATACAGAAATCCTTAAAGATATATTAATAAATCAAATCAAGCAATATATAGAAAAGAAAATACATTATGACTAAGTATTATATTTATCCCAGGAATACAAGGTTGGTTTAATATTAGAAAATTCACCATATTCACAGCTAAAAAAGCAAGCCATATGATTATTTCCATAGACAGAAAAAAATTTGACAAAATTCAACATACATTTGTGACAAAAACCCCTGGTAAACTAGGAATAGAAAGGAACTACCTGGGCCTGGCTAGATAGCTCAGTGGATAAAGAGCGCGCTGGGGTACCACATGGGAGGCCTGGGTTCGGTTCCCGGGTACCTCTCCGAGCGGGCAGACGGCCTTGAGAAAGGCAAGCCGCCGTGGGCGGGGCAAAAGCCACCGTGGGCAAGGCAAAAAGCCCCCACGTGCAGGGTGGAGCCCCCACGGGCATGGCAAAGTCACCCGTGAAAAGCGGAGCTGCTGCCTGCAAAGCGCGGAAGCCCGCAGCCCGCAAAAACATGGAGGACTGCTGCCCGCAAAACATGGAGTGGAGCCACCCGTGAAAATGGAATGGAGCCACCCACGAACGGAGCGAGCCGCCGCGGAGGGCCGACTTGGCACGCCACCGCAAAGACGGGGGTAGACAAGAAGCAAACATAGAAAAACACAGAAGAATGGACACACAGCAAGAGCAAGCAGAAGAGGGGGGATATGTAATAAATAAAAAATAATAATAATAAAAAAATAAATTTTAAAAAGTAAAACAAGTAAATGTATAAAAAAAATAAAAATAAAAATAAAAAAAAAAAGAAAGGAACTTCCTCAAGTGATAAAGGGCCTATACTATAGGTAAGATTCTTAATGGTGAAAGACAACGCTTGAAAAAGGAATCTACTCTCAACACTTTTATCTGACATTTTACTGAATGACCTAGCCAGTCTAATAAAGCAAGAAAATGAAATAAAAGGCATAGAAATTGAGAAAGAATAAGAAAATACAGTATTTATTCAGAGAAGACATGATTGTCTATGTAGAAAAAAAGAGTCAACAAAAAAAAAAACTACTACAACACAATAAGTGATTTTTAGACAGGATCAAGTTCAATATATAGAAATCAATTGTATTTCTATACATTAACAACAAACAACTGGAATTTGAAAGAAACTTTATCATTTACAATATCAAAAAATGAAATACTGAGGGATAAATTTAATTTAATATTTGCAATGCCTATATGCTGAAAACTTCAAAACATTGCTGACATAAATTAAAGAAGCCCTAAATTAATGAGGAGATATAATATGTTAATGTATTATAAGGCTCAATATTGTTAGAATGTCACTTCTTAAGTTCTTCTCTAGATTCATGGTATTCCAAATCAAAATCCAAGCAGTATATGCTGTAAAAATTGACAAGCTGATTCTAAAATTTACATGGAGATGCAAGAGACCTAGGATAACTAAAACTGTTTTGAAAAGGAGGACGAAATTTCAGGATTTACATGGCCTGATTTCAATATTTACCATAAATTAATCTAGAATGTATGGCTTTGGATTAAATATAGACATAAAGATCAATGAAAGAAAATAGAGAGCCCAGACCAGAACCATACATAAATGGCTAGCAGATCTTCTAAAAAGATGCCAGCATATTTCCAAGGCGGTGGCGGGGGGAAGGAATAGTCTTTTCAACAAATGGAGCTGGAAAAAGTGGATGTCCATATGCAAAAATGAGTCTCAGCTCTTATCTTACAGAGTATACAAAAATTTAACTGAAAGGAACTGTAGACTAAATCTAAGAGTTAAACTGTAAAATGTCTAGACAAAAACATAGGGAAAAAATATTTACAACCTTGGGGTTGACACAGATTTCTTTGGATACAAAAAGCATGAACCACTAAAGAAAAAAAATTAATTAGATTTCATGGAAATTAAAAATCTTTTGCTCTTTGAAAGATACTATTAAGAATATGAAAAGGTAAGCCACAGACTGAAGAATTTATGAACATACATATGATAAAGAATTTGTACCCAGGATATATAAAGAACTCTTACAAATCAATAATAAAGACAACAGGCAACTTGATTAAAAAATGGGCAAAAGATTTGAACAGATACTCACCAAAGAAGATATTAATATTAAATAAGCATATAAAAAGTTGCTCAACATTGTTAGTCACCTGGGAAATTCAAACTAAAAGTCCAATAAGATACTACTACACACCCACTAACATAGCCAAAAGTAAAAAGACTGACAGTACTAAATATAAGCAAGGCTGTGGAGCAACTAGAATTTTCATACATTGCTGGGGTATTTTACATTCAGATATTTAAAACAAATAGTCATGTTTCACACATCCCAGAATTCGCAAAATCGGAATCTGACATTTCCTCTTTCTGTAAAAGCCAGCTTAGATAGATGATGGTTATAGGACCTCATCAATCTCAGCAAACTGGTATGAAACATTGATTAGAGGAAATCTGAAATAGTATACAATCAACTAGTAAGAACGAGGATATTCTGCATATAAGTCTGAATTTTTGTTATTTTAGATATAATTAAAAATCTTTGTGGTGAAATTATAAACCTCTTAGAAGCAAACATAAGGAAGTATCTTTAGAACTTTGTATTAGGTAATGGATTCTTAGACTTTAGACTAAAAGCATGAGCACCGAAATAAAAAAATCAATAAATTTGACTTCATTAAAATTTGAAACTTTTGTGCATTTATGGATATTAACAAGGAAGTGAAAAGTTAACCAACAGAATGAGAGAAAATATTTGGAAATCACATATCCAGTAAGGGTTTAATATCCCGAATATATAATTATAGAACACCTGCAACTCAATAGCAAAAAGACAAATGACCCAATTAAAACATGGCCAAAGGACTTGAATAGTCACTTCTCTAAAGGAGATATACAAATGGCCAATAAACATATAAAAAGATGCTCAACATCATTAACCATTAGGGAAATGCAGATTGAAACTACAATGAAATACCATCTCACACCCACAAGAATGGCTATTATTTTAAAATATGGCAAAATGACAAGTGTTGGTGAGGATGTAGAGAAATAGGAATAGTACCCTTGTACTTTGTTGGTAGGCATGTAAAATGGTGCAGACACTGTGGAAATCAGTTTGGTGGTTCCTCAAAAAGTTAAAAAGAACTACCATATGGCCCAGCAATCCCACTTCTAGGAATATACCCAAAAGAATTGAAAGAAGTGACTTGCACAGATATTTGTATACCATTGTTCAAAATTTTTTTCATATTAGCCAAAGTGGTAACTATACAAATCAGCAGATGAATGGATAAACTAAATGTGGTATATACATAAAATAGAATATTTCTTACCCTTAAAAAGGAATGCATTTCTGGTATATGCCACTACATGGGATGAACTGTGAAGACATCATGTTGAGTAAAATAAGACACAAAGGGACAGAACTGTATGTTTCTACTTATATGAAATGGCTAGAATATACAAATTTATAGAGATAGAAAGTAAAGTACAGTTTACCAGAGCCAGGGGTGGGGGTTGGATGAGGAGTTAATGCATAATAAGCATAGGGTTTCTGTTTGGGTTGATGGGAAAGTTCTGGTAATGGATGATGGTGAGGGCAGTGCAACATTGCGAATGTCATTAATCTCACCGAATGGTATGCTTGGGAGTGGTTGAGATAGGAAAGTTTTTGTTGTATATGTTTCCACAATTAAAAATAGAAGAGCAGGGAAGTGGATGTAGCTCAAGTGCTTGAGCTCCTGCCTACCACATGGGAGGTCCTGGATTGGGTTCCCGGTGCCTTCTGAGGAAGATAAGCGGGACAGTGAGCTGATGCAGCAAGGTAATGCAACAAGAGACACAATAGAAAAGCATAATGAGAGACACAACAAACCAGGTAGCGGAGGTGGCTCAAGCAAATAGGTGCCTCCCTCCTACATGGGAGGTCCCAGGTTCAGTTCCCTGTGCCTCTTAAAAAAGGAAGACAAGCACATAATGAATAGAAATAGCAAATGCAAACAATGAAGGGGTAGGGAGAAATAAATAAAATCTTAAAAAAAAAGTAGAAGAGCAACTAAAAAGACAATGGCAATTAAATACAGTACATGATCCTAGACTGGATCTAATAATGGAGGAGAAAAGGCTCAAAAGGATATTATCGAGACATTTGAAAAAGTAGAATATAGACTATAAGCTGTATATCAATGTTAAATTTCTTAAACTTGATAACCATACTTGGAGAAAAAGACGGCACTTACTGGGATGCGGAGACTGATGATTGCAGGCAGGAAGTTTATTGGGAAGCTCTCCCAACGGAGGAGGTCTGAAGAATAGACTTCAGCCTGCCCGCTGGCATGACGGGGGTCTGATGAGAGACTTCAGCCCACCCGTGGAAGGTGGTGGATATGACTTTATACAGGACATCAATAGGCAGGGAAACATTCCATGGGGAGGGGGATAGAGACCCAGTACAGCCTGGGACTAATAAAGGGCTGTAAAAGTGACTTCTTCCCATGTATGGCTTGGGGGTAGTGGGCTTGGAGGTGGGGTATTCTTGGAATGCGGGAGGGGTTGGTGGTTCCTGAGCCTGGAGGGGGTGAAGGTTCTTATCTGCTTCACTCCCACTGTGATATGAATCTTTTGTTCATTCTCTGGGGGAGTTGAGCTGCCTCTGCACACATAGGCATGGCCTTATGACCTATTAGTCATTGCAAACCTCATAAGGGGGAACCTCTAACATTCATAACTCTTTGATTATATATATATAAGATGAAGGACCTAAGTAACGGGAATACTGGGCAGAACAGAAGGGTGAGAGCATTCAGGACATTGACTCAGCCTGGCTACTTCCTGCTTTTATGGGGCAGCGAGGGGTTCCCTTCTGTTCTGTCCAGCGGGTTCTGATTTCTGGTCCTGAAGAGGCTGATATTGGCATTCATGTAGCAAAAAGATGCCGTTCACATATTCCTGAATTGTTGATTGCACGATCTGGCGTATGAATTGGATAAGAAGCTATAAGAGACAAGACCAAAAAGAAGCAGCAGCAATAATAACAATAGTGGTGTTATAATAGACAAAAGGATTGATTTTAGGGGTGAGGAGAAGTAAGAAAGAAATGAGGATAACCATGATTAATTTCCATAGCTGTTGTCTCGGGCCCTCTGAATGATTTCTGTTTTCTTTTATAATTTTGAGATTTTCTTCTACCTGCCCTGTCCTGTTAATATAGAAACAACAAGGTGCTTTCCACCAATTTGTGATATTCTCATGGTTGGGTTTGAAATTAGTACATCCTGTTGGATTAGGGATAGGGGT
>PVKH010029742.1:0-12612 GCA_004027955.1 Chaetophractus vellerosus | reverse complement strand
CCAATGCTCCTCTCCCATACACATTGTGACCCTTCTGTGATCCATAACCTCTTCAGCTGTGAAGCCATCACAGTATCCAATTGTAATGAATAGGAAAATGAAGCTTTGGGTCACAGCAGAGCCACAGACAAAATACAAAACATTCTTATGTACTCAACCCCCTCCTCCATTTCTCCCCATACCGAAATCATTTTGTATGTGAATGGCAGCCCCAACATAACAGACATACAGATAGTGAAACATAATTCCTCAACATTGTCATTGGTCCACATTAAGGTCCCCCTTTTAGATCGTACACTTTTGTAGTTTTTGATGCCTGTCATTTTGTCCCGTATCCACCACCACAAGGCAATGGAAAACACTTCCACAGGCCATCAAATGGGCTATATTAGATCTGCCGTGTCCCTCCCCACCACCCCTGGGCCCAAAACACCCTCCAGCTCAACTCCCCAGATGACAGGATTCACAGATTCCTGACATAGAGTGTCCTGGGTATGCAAGGATGGTTCAACATAAGAAAATCAATCAATGTAATACACCACATAAACAGATTGAAAGAAAAAAAATCACATGATAATCTTTATAGATGCATAAAAAGCATTCAAAAAAATACAGCACTCTTTCCTGATAAAAACACTGCAAAAGATAGGGATAGAAGGAAACATTCTGAACATGATAAAGGGGATATATGAAAAATCCACAGCTAACATCATCTTCAATGGTGAAATCCTAAAAGCTTTCCCTCTAAAATAGGGTACAAGACAAGAATGCCCACTATCACCGCTCCTATTTAACATTGTCTTAGAAGAACTTGCTTGAGCACTGAGGCAAGTAAAACATATAAAAGGCATCCAAATTGGAAAGGAAGAAGCAAAAATTTCACTGTTTGCAGACGACTTGATCTTATACATAGAAAGCCTTGAGAAATCTACAACAAAGCTTCCAGAACTTATAAATGAGTTCAGTAAAGTAGCAGGCTATAAGGCCAATGCTCAAAAATCAGTAGCATTTCTGTACACCAATAACAAGCAAATTGAGGAGGAAATCAATAAAAAAAAAAATACCAGTTATAATAATAACTAAAAGTATCAAATACCTAGGAATAAATTTAACTAAATAAGTAAAGGACTTAAATACAGAAAATTGCCAAACACTATTACAGGAAATCAATGAAGTCTTGAATAAATAGAAGAATATTCCCTGATCATGGATAGGAAAACTAAACATCATTAAGATGTCTATCCTAGCAAAACTAATCTACAGATTTAATGCAATCCCATTAAAACTCAATACAGCATTTTTTTAATGAATTGGAAAAACTAACTATAAAGTTATTTGGAAGGGTAAGAGGCCCCAAATCACCAAAGACATATTGAGAAAGAAAAATGAAATTGGAAGTATCACACTATCTGACTTTAAAATATACTACAAAGCTACAGTGGTCCAAACTCCATGGTATTGGCACAGATAGACATAGCAACCAATGGAACCAATGGAACCAAGTGTTCTGATATAGATCCTTGAATATACAGTCATCTGATATTGGACAAGGCCACCAAGCCCACTGAATTGGGAGAGAATGGCCTCTTCAACAAATGGTGCTTGGACCAACTCAAGATGGATCAAAGATCTAATTATAATAACCAAGACCATAAAGACCTTGGAAGATAATGTAAGGAAATGTACAGGACTTTTAATAGGAAATGGCTTCATGATTTACACACCCAAAGCATGAGCAGCAGAAGAAAAAATAGATGAATGGGACCTACGCAAAATTATAAACTTTTGTACCTCAAAGGGCATTATCAAGAAAGTAAAAAAAGCAGCCTAAGTAATGGGAGAAAATATTTGGGAACCTTATATCTGATAGGAGCCTAATATCCTTCATATATAAATTATTCCTTCACCTTGAAAATAAAAAAAAACAAACAAACCATTTTAAAAATGGGCAAGTGACCTGAAAAGACACTTCTCCAAGGAAACAATACAAAAGGCTAAAAAGAACATGAAAAGATACTCAACATCACTAGCTATTAGGGAAATGCAAATCAAAACTACAATGAGATACCATCTGACATACGTTAGAATGGTGGCTATTAAAAAAACAGTGGACTATAAGTGTTGAAGAGGATGTGGAGGAATGGGAATCTTCATCCACTGCTGGTGGGAATGTAGACTGGTCCAGCCATTGTGAAGGACAGTTTGGCAGTTCCTCAAAAATCTAACTATAGAGCTTCCATATGATCTAGCAATTCCACTGCTAGGTACAAACCCAGAAGAATTGAAAGCAAAGACATGATCAGATATATACACACCAGTTATCATAATGGCATTATTCACTATTGTCAAAAGTTGGAATCAACCCCAGTGCTCATCAACAGATGAATGGATAAACAAAATGTGGTACATACATACAATGGAATATTACTCAGCTGTAAGAAGGAATAAAATGCTAACACATGGGATAACATGGATGAATCTTAAGGGCCTTATGTTTAGTGAAGCAAGCCAGGCATTGAAGGATGACCAGTACATGACCTCACTGATATGAATTAAGCTAATTGAACAGTCTCAGAGAACTATCATCTGGAAGAAATAGGGAGAAGAACATGAGTTAACACACATACGGATGTAATCAATGGTAAGGTGAAAGAATGTAGTTGCGTAGTGAAGGGATATGACAGTGGGGTAGTCATATTATTGGGTTAAGTGTTGCAGGGTTGATAGGCGGGTAGATTGGTAAGGGTGGGTTAGAAGATCCAGAGTACTGGGAGGAGAGTTGGGAGAGGGATCAGATGAACACTGGGGATTTGCAGACATGTGGTTGAAAGTACAAAGTTGGGAACGCTCTTATGACAATATGACAAGGAATGGCTACTGGTTTAGGGTGTTGGATAGGGAGGCATCTGGGACAGGGTGTACCTGGAGCAGACTTCTAGGGAGTGGGTGAGCGATCATTCTGTCATTCTGTGTTGTATCAGTGGGTGGAGACCCACATAACGAGCGGGAAGGAGCTGGACCCCCATCCTCAGGAGGACCAATTTGTTCATATATAGACAGGCAGGAGTCTATCAAGAGCATGGGTGGTTCCTAATAGGGGAGGACAAACCAGTGAGTCAAGATCTGTCTTGTTGCATGTAACTATGAATCTTGTCATACAAGGAGTCTAGCCAGTGGGTTGCCATGGCCCCCAGGGGGAGGGAGGGGGGGGGAATGAAATAGATTGAAAAGGGGGTGTTTAGTGGGCTGTGGAATTGTTCTGCATGATCTTACAGTGATTGACACAGGACATGGTAAATATCATCAAAATTTATAAAAGTGTACGGTCTAAAATGTAAACCATATTGTAAACCCTTGAGCACATTTAGTAGCTATGTTTCACTATGTGTATATCAGTTATAATAAAGGTACTATCCACATATAAAAAGGTATTAATATGGGGGGGAGGAAAGGGGGAGAATTTGGGCTATAGGAGAGTCTCCTGTATTAGGTGTGTGACTTTGCTGTGACCTAAAACTTCTTTGAAAACAAAATAAAAAATAGTGAGTCACAGTATAGAAAGGACACCAGATATTGAGGTGATGAAAGGCAAAATGTCAAAAGAATTTTTAAAAATATTTTTCTTTTTTTTTACATATCCCAATCTTTAATTTTAATTCATTTTTAGTTTTTTAAAAAAATTTTCTGTATTTTATCTCTTATATTTAAACTTATCATTATTGTTTCATTTTACTATTAATTGTATTTGGCTATTATAATGGCTTCATTTTGATTTGTATCACAGAAGGGTTACAACTGGAGTGGGGGGATTGTTGGTGTGGGGTGTCAGTGATGGGGGATGCATGGGAGGAAGTTCACCTGTACATTCATTTAAGGTATGTAAACATGTTCATATGTTCATGGGTCATTGTTACAGTGGGTGGAGACTCACACAATAACCGAGGAAATACTGAATTCCCATCCTGAAGGGCTCTGCCACATTCTCTAAGAAAGCAGCAACAGTCACCCAAATGCAGGTGCAGTGACTGGAGAAGGAGAATGATCCACTGATGGGACCTTGATATTGACAACTAGACTTATGGGCCTTTTCTCTTGGAATTGAAACTGATATACTGATATGGGGTGCTTTAGGGTTGCCTCCTGAGAGCCTCCTTTTTGCTCAAATGTGGCCACTCTCTAAGCCAATCTCAGCATATGAATGCATTACCTTCCCCCCAGCATAGGTCATGACTCCCAGAGATAAGCCTCCCTGGCACCAAGGGATTGTTACCAAGCACCAACTAACAATACAACTGGAAAAAGACCTCGAATAAAAGGGGAAAAAGGTAAAGACAAATGAGTTTTTATGGCTAAGAGACTTCAAGGTGAGTCAGTATGTCATCCCAGAGGTAACGCTTATGCACATCTCAGCAAGAGCTCATAGGCTGCCAAAGTGGATACTCTCCCAAATAGTGGGGACCCAGGTGTTATGGTCAGGGCAGATAGCTTCAGAGTTTAGTGCCTTGCCAATGGGACCTACTTTAGAGTTTGTGCTCCTGAGAGTGACAGAGTTGGACTCAATTATGTCTTCCCCACACATGGCTCATATGTCCCTTCTATTTAAACCAATACTAGGTGCTGGAGTTTGAAGGAGCACATCCAAAGACTCGAGTCTTTGGGCTGTCCATGTGCCCGCTAGGCCCGGGACCTCAGCAGAGTTGCAAAACCTATCTACAGCTCATTGGACTCATCCAGGACAACTGGCAGGGAGATGATGATGGACAATGGCCATCCAGGGAATGGAGAGAGTCTGCAGCTGCAGGCAGGATAGTCCAATCCATCTTCATCATGGGATATAAGCCCTCTCTCATTTGGAGGTGGAGTGGATATCACCATCCCAGAATCCTGGGATTGGGTAAAGAACTATGGACTGGAGTGGACTTACTGGTATTCTACTATAGACATATTGTGATTCTAACAATGGAAGAAATTAAAACATTGATGTGGAGCCAGTGGCCACTGGAGGCCCTGGGGGCAGGGAGAAGGAAAAACAGTTGTAATACTGGGGCTTTTTCGAGACTTGGGCATAGTCCTAAGTGATGTTGTAATGACAGATATAGGCCATTTTGTATCATTACATAACATGTAGAACTGTGTGGGAGAGAGTGTAGACTACAATGTAAACTATGGTCCATACTTAATGGTAAAGCCCCAGGATGTGTTTTTCATTTGCAATGAATGTGCCACACTCATGAAGAATGTTCATGTGGGAGGTTGTGGGAGGTGTGGGAGGTGGGGCATATGGGAATCCCTATATCTTTTGTGTAACATTTATGTAATCTAAGTATCTTTAAGATAATAAATAAATAAATAAATAAATAAATAAATAAATAAATAAATAAAATAAAGTCAGTAGTCAGTAGGACTCAAGTATATAATACATTTAAATGACTATGTATAATATCTTATATCACCATAGAAGCAGGATGAACCACGTATAAGGCTTAATTTTAAGAAAATTTGCATAAATGTTTGCAATATAATTGTCAAACCGTTATTAATCACATTTGTTGATATCCTTTCCAGTTTAGCCTCTTTGTACACCATCAAGTTAATATTGTTGACAAAGGTTAACAAACCGTTCCTCTTGTTTCCTTAGAAATAGGTAAAGATGTGATTTGTCAACTAAGTCATTACACAACATTTCTTATGGTGTAATGGCCTCTGAGTTGCTGTATGAATTTAAACCAGGGAAAAAATAAAATACATGAAAGAAAGGCCGATTTGGGAGTTTCTCTGAGTATGGTGACTTGTCATAGGGCATATGCCTTGTGGGGTCCAAGAAAGGGTTTTCTATAGAGCTCATACAAGAGATGATGGCTCCTGTGGGATGTGAGGCTTTTATGCAAGGGTGGTTTCCACACCTATCAATTGTAGATTTTATCTCTTTATACCTGAACTGTCACCTAGAGAGAAGACAGCTCAAAGATGGTTTTATGGATTACTACTGGAACTGCAGCAAGGAATCCCATTGAGAATATCTGATGTGTTTTTGCTGGCAAACAAACTTTCCTGTCCCATATCCTTTTGTGTAGACTGGTACCAAATATCACCGACTGTAGTCTTGTAAATCTGAATGTTTACTTGAGTCTAAGAATAATACCCCTTTGGTAGATATTGAAAATGGTACTTAGGTATCTAATAGTTTCAATACTGACTCAATTTTCAGATATGTCTATATATGTAAAATTCTAAATTAAAGGTTCTTACTGAAGCAGGGTTAATATTTATTTAGACTCATATTTATACAAATGAATAAAAATAAGCAGTTATTCTTACATTTTCCTTCCTTGGTATCTGAAATAACTAATATTACAGGGATATATTGGAATCTCTCTATTAGAGGAAAATGGAATTGTACCTGCAGATTCTGAGATGGAGCCTAGAGAAAGCAAGAAAGTAGACAAATATAAAAAATCATCTGTCATAGTAGATCTATGGATAAACAATATATACCAAAGTTTGTGTATTTTATAGCTAGAATCACATTTTAGCTTCGTGAAGACAGACAAAATTTAGAAAATAATGAAACTCTCATAACTTGAAGGTTTACTATAAAATATGATAAATTTATTATATGGATATTTTATCTTCAAATGTGATTTATTAATTCAGTACACTTTTTTTCAGTGATCACTTATCTTTCTTCTTAATTTCAAAATTATTCTTGGTCAAAAACATTAACATATGTATAAATCAAGTATATTTAGACCATGTCTGATAGTATCAGAAATAATCAAAATCTTAAGCAATAAATTGTATTGACACTTGATATAACAAACTGAGCATAAATTTCTCCCTACTTTGAAACAAGGAGACAATGTTATAGTGCCCTCATTTTAAATTAAGCTTATTTTCAAAAGTGGAAATAAATTATTAATTTAAATATACATGTCTATTAGTTTCTCTGGGTCAGGAATCTTGTCACAGCTTAGCTAAGTTCTCTGCTTCACGTTTTGTTTTGTTTTTTGGTCAGTCAGTTCCCTATATCATCTGAACATTTGACTGATGAAGGATCTACTTCCAAGTTCACATGGTTCTGGCAAAATTAAACCCCTTGAGGACTGTTGGACTGAGGGTATCAGTTTCTAGCTGGCTATTGGCTGGAGACTGTCCTCAATTCTTTGTCACACGTGCCTCTCTAACATGGTAGTTTACTTCACCAAATTGTGGTAGTGAAAAAGGCAACAGAGAGAGTCTGCTGGAAAGAGAGAAATCAAATCCTTGACAGCCCAGTCATGGAAATGACATCTCATCGGTTTTCCCATATGTTGATGGTTAGAAGAAAGACATTAGGACTGCCTGCACTGAACTCAATGGGATTAGTCTTCAGAAGCATGTGAATACCGGGAGACAGTAATCGCTACAGCTTAGAGTCGTCTCACACATCTTGTCTAGAGCAAAACTACCAGCCAAGGTAATAGGCATAGTATAATTGGCATAGGGAAAAGGAAAAAAATAATAGTGAGGGTTATTATAAAAGGCATGTTTTTACTCATGTATGCATTTTCTGATCACTGGCTTTGTGATATACTCTATTATATGAGTTAGAATGAAAAGATAGCTATGCAATTACCCTCTGTTCCAAATGAGTTGAATTTTCTGTTTGAAGAACAAGTAAATATTTTCCTTTAGAAATTTTAATAGCTCGCTGTGGGTACACTGCTAAATGGTACGTTCAATTTACTAAGGTGATTGCTACAATAACACTAGAGTTAAGTTGTGGAGGACAGGGAAGCAGTAGTAAGGTGAAAGGAGCCTTTTGGTAATGAAGAATGTAATCCAATGGGATGAGTAGAAGCAGGTTCACACAAGTATGAAATAGCTTTAAACCACAAGGAAATTACAACTCACTGGCATATATCAAGGGATGAGGCTTAAAAGTTAGAAAGGAGTCAGACTACAAAAGCATTTGTGTGTTAAAGAAGTCTTTGAATTTTTTTCTGAAAGTTATTGAGGAATATACAATTTAATCGTGGTAAATTGTACTTGCAAAATCTAACTAATTAATTCATTTTAATTTTTAGAGATATCATGCTGGCATTGATGGAGTGGAATGATTAGGGGAGTTTGGACCATTCGCAGCACAAAAGTTAAAGGGATACTTTAAATAATCCAGGTAAGAAATGTTGAAGGTTTTATTTAGGGAGTGCTATTGGGCAATGGGGAATCAGACAAGAACATATTCAGGAAATGGGCTTTCTTACTTGATAATGGCTTTTATATATGACAAGGAGGTAGGAAGAATCAATACTGTATACTATTTTCTTCCCCCCACCCAAAATTAATGTGCATTCAATTCATATGTGGATTTTATTGAAATATGATTTGACAGGCCTGGAGTAGGGCCTGATGTTTTGAAGTTCTAATAAGCTTTTGCTGGTTCTCAAACTGTGATTTGAGTAACACAGGATTAAATTCCAAAAGGTTCCTGGATTAGAAAATGGCAGGCAAGATTCAATTGTGGGACACACACACAAACACCTGTTTGTGAAGGCAATTATATGTGGGAAGTAGCTACAGGGATATTTGGGCTATACCACTGTCACAAAAAGGGAAGCTGATATGATCATTGAAATCACACCTATTTGTTTCTGGAGAGGGAGAATTCCAAGAGCATTATAATTTGTAGAATTTTTTTTTGAGCCAATTTACTAATTTACAGTCAATTTTAGTACTTCCTCAACCCTTGGTTAAAGAAAATTAAATGCTCATTATTCCCAACAACTGAAAAGGAACATATCAATGTTGGCAATGTTTTGCAAGGGTAGAAAATATGTATATGGCAAAAGCACTCATGCTACAATAATACTGTTTTGCCTCATCCCCTTCTCTTCTGTAAGGTTGGATTGAAATAAAACTCCCAAAAGTACACTAAAGGTAGAATGAGTATAAGGAAAAATTTAACTTTTGTTCTCTGAAGAGAAGGGGAAAGAAAATAGACTAAGAATAATTGGAAGTGTTGCCAGAAAGCATTGAAAATCACAGTGGTATTCGCACCTAATGTGTTAGCACAATGTGCATGGTTGTTTAAGTCTTATTCTCCTCCAGAATAAAATGACTTTCTTCATCTGCCTTATATCCCTCTCCTTCCTGGAGATGCAGCACTCTTCTCCACATAATAATTCCATTTTCCTCAGGCTCCAAGTATGTTTCCCACAAGAACTGATAATTTTTGATATAACAACCTATTTCTTTGGCATAGTTGATTTTAGGTAGTGGTGGAAGTTCTATCCTGGAAAATTTTAAACTGAACCTGAGAGGGCCTATTGCTCTGTGCTAGAATTTCTAATATGTGAAATTTGGAGATTTTCAGTGGCAGTGACAACCAGTCAAGGAAAAGAGTTGGAAGTCAAGACACTATCCAATACACAGAAAAAGTAGGCAGAGGAGATAAAGCAAAAAATGTTGGAATTAAATTCCCTAGTTACAAATATCCTGCCACTCACTGGCTTTCCTGATCTCCAAGAGTTTTGATTACCCAGCATTCCACCAATACTGCAGGCATGTAATCACCACCACTTCTATGGTTTTTACCAGGGCTAGTAAGCATTTTCTTTTACAACCAAAAAATTCATGGCAAATTCATCCTCAAATAATATTTATCACAGTGAAAGACAAAAATGTGAAAGAAATGCATTTTCCATTTCTTTCCTTTTCTGAATTTTGTCATAGGTACTATTCTTTAGAGTTCAATAAAGTTCATTTTCGTATCAAGCAAACATTATTGATTCAGTTCAGCTTCACGGGTTTGCAATGAAGCATTGCCCACCCTAAACAAATGCTAATCAAGTAATTCTATGACATCTATATAACCTTGCAGTAAAAGGCATACCAGTGTAAACGTGGGTGAATTGCAGTCTATTTGATGCTTGATTTACTCTACAGCTGTCTCCAGCAATGAAATATAGCAGCCAGGAACGGAAGCTTGGATGGTTTTCAAAGAGTTATTTGGCAAGGAGGGTAGATCCCCGGAGGAACACTGAGAAAGAACTAGGTTATTTAAAAACTCTTTTATTTTGAGATCTGGTCAACATTTGGATTTGCTTCTGATTGAATTATATTCAAATTGGACACAATTGCACATATTTATCCTTCTTTGCTCATCTATATAGAATTACTGAGAAGAGTTTCATCAAAGCCATTGTTGAGGATGGTTAATTTTATGCTTAAAAGTCTTTATTAATTTGAAAGAAAAAGAAGAGAAGAATCTAAAAATCAGGGGAGAACTAATTACTGCTTGTGCCAACCTCACTTAACGTTTAGGCACTATTCATGAAGGCAGTTATACTATGAGTATTTATTAAAGAGCTGAACTGACTATCATAATCATGAAAGTGAATAGTATTGTCAGAGTGTTACATGAGATAAGCATCCTTATTCTGTAGAATAAGTTTAGAAAATTTAGTTTAGTTTTCCAATATATAACAAGTTTAGAAAGTTTAGTTTAGGTTTTCAATATATAACTGTAACAATATGCCACCATGAGAAAAGGGCCATAATGGTATCTAGCCTACTACTTTTGGATGAATCATTTTACTTTTGAACCTGGAATAGCCATTTATACATTAAAGAAATGATTGGCAACCAGCTAATTAAATTCTCATTGGTCATAGATATATGTTAGTGAAATAGCACTTTACCTTTGTCACAATGCAGTCACTTAAATGCTTATGAATACACAACCTGGTATTTAGAGTTCTTAGGTAATGAGGTATAGGGGTTGAATATCTCTTTTAAATTGGATTATGGAAATAAGTAATGCAATCATATGTAGATCAATGAGGCCACATATATAGTTAGCTTATTTTTTGTTTGTTTGGTGTTTTTTTTTTTTTTGTTACATACCCCTCCCCCCTTTCTGCTTGCTCTTGCAGTGTTCATTTTTGCGTTCTTCTGTGTCTGCTCTGTCTCCCCCCGTTGTGGCTATGCACCAAGTCAGCTCAGTGCTCAGGTGGCTCTGCTTCGTTGGCTGGCAGCTTTTTGCTTCCCTTTTTTTTTGCGGGCGGCTGTTTTGCTTCCATTCGCGAGCTGCTCTGCTCCGTTCATGGGTGGCTTGCCCTGCCCGTGGCGGTTTTGCCCTGCCTGTGGTGCCTTTTTGCCTTGCCCATGGTGGCTCTGCCCCACCCATGGCAGCTTGCTGTTCTCAAGGCGGTCTGCCTGCCCAGAAAGGTCCCCAGGAACCGAACCTGGGGCTTCTCATGTGGTGAACCGGCACCCTATCTACTGGGCTATGACCGGCCCCATAGTTAGCTTATTATGCAAAGGAAAATGAAATTTCATTTTTAAAATAACAATGTAATCTAAAAAAATAGGAAAGTACTTTTTCTTTCGTATCAAAGCTGTAAATTTAGAATAAGCCTTTATGTGGTTTCTATAAAGTTCATTATTTTATATATATATATAACAATTTAGAATTTGTTGATAATTTTGACTAAGTTTGTAAAATTCATAAACCAAAAGACATGAATTTAAAAATTGAGGGAAACTCAAGTTTTAATACATGTGTGGTTCTGAGTGGATTATAGGATTATCTACCAGGTATCTGGTAACATAATATTCATTATATAGAATATGTAGCCATTGATATAACCTATGACTACTTCTTATATCACAAAATTATTAGATATGACAAGAGAAAACATAGTCAATATTAATTAGTGTAATAAAATCTAGTAAAACATTTAGTGATGAAGAAATAAAAACTAAAACAAAAGGTATTTAGAATTTTAATTTCACTGCCAATTAACAATTAGCTAGACATATTACTTGACTTTCCCATCTCTTCAATCTTCTTTTGGTAATATCACTTCCACTTCCTTAGGGGGTATCTAAAAGGATTTCTTTCCATTATGTATTTACCTTTTCATCTTAAACAAAAAACTAAACAGTTTTTTTAAAAATGTATTTTAAACATGCTTTCATTAACTTGCTATTTTAATTTCCCCTCCCTTTGATCTCACGACATCATTATATGCAATAAATGATTCTACCCATAATTATTAAAATTAGATTAATAACTAAAATTACTTTTTACTGGTAGATTATTATTGCCTTTATTTTTATTTATTTATTTATTTTTAAAGATTTATTTTTTATTTTTTATATATCCCCCCCTTTCTGCTTGTTCTCGCTGTGTTCATTTTTGTGTTCTTCTGTGTCTGCTCGTCTCACCCTGTTGCGGGGACCCGCTGAGTCAGCTCATCACGTGGCGGCCTACCTGCTCACAGCGGCTTGCCCTGCTTGCGGGGTCTTGCCCTGCTTGTGGCTCCTTGCCTTCTCAAGGCATCTGCCTGCTCGAGGAGGCCCCGGGAACTGAACCCAGGGCCTCCCATGTGGTAGACCAGAGCCCTACCAATTGGGCTACAGCCAGCCCCCTATTATTGCTTTTATTTGGAATAGTTCTGAATTATAACTTTTTTTTTAAACTTTTAAAAAATTTTTATATATCTATATACATTTTTAGGATACATTGATTACATAAATGTTACACAGAGATTCCAGGATTACTCATATGCCACCCCCCCACCCCTCCCACAACCGCCCACATGCACATCCCTCAGTGTGGCATAA
>PVKH010029741.1:0-12617 GCA_004027955.1 Chaetophractus vellerosus | reverse complement strand
CTGGGCGGGATCACACAGGGCTTTCTAGTCCATTGTAAGGATTTTAACTTTTACTCTGAATGAGAAGTAAAACCACTGGAAGTTTTGAGCACAGGGATTGCATGTTCTTAATTTTGCCTAAAAAACAGTTTCTCTGGCAGCTAAGTAATATGGCAGGGAGACTGGTCAGGGTGCTACTGAAATAGCCCAGGTGAGGATAATGGGCACTTCTTGTTCTAGACGGGAGCAGAAGAGAATCAGTAAATTATAAGGTTGCAAAACACATTAACATAAATCCAAATAAAAACTTAGATTAGAGAAATATTTTTGTGTAATAAAATATTAAAATGCTAATTTTTTGTTCCTTGATAGCCTAGTTCCCATTCCATAAAAGCTTAGAGATAAGAATGCTGAGTCATGATAATATTTCCCTACCTTAATTTCTTAGACCAACAAGAAATATCATTTCCCAAAATGACTTTTGAATCATGACCTGATTTTTACAATCAATACCTTCGTACAAGAAACTGGTTTATTATTTTCCATTCCTATTTTTGTGTGCATAATTATTATGTTTTTTATTTATTCACAGCATTAGGTTAGAAATGTAATTTATTTTAAGTAAATAGTAGAGCACGTATCAAGATCAATGTAAATATCAAGGCCATATTTTGGAATTGATTTTAAATATAATTACAATAAGGAAAAGATATTTAGATAACATGAAATTGATGACTTTCTCATTGTGCCTGGTTTATTGGAATTATTTGAGGATAAATAATTCTTACAACTAACAAGGGAAACAAGATATTCTTCACCATCAAATCAGTGAACTCACATTCAAAAGAACTCTTCACCTATTACCCACAGTCATTTCCTCATTTTAGATGACAGCTAATGAGTGGTTCAGGATCTCTTTTACAGTGTTATGCCCTTTAGCTAATTCTGCATGAAACCACTACACTTGTTTGGTGAGAATTTTTTCAACATTCCAAACAGCATATTCACTATTTATGACAGGAGCAGATGAAGTTCAGAGTCTAGAGGCTGCATTCAAAACACAAATTAAAAAATAAGGTGAAAAGATAATGGTGTGGGAACATAATATTAGTTTGCCAATGATCTCTCTTCAGTTAATTACAAATCTGACCTTCTCTTTCCAGTGTCAAGTCAGGTGGCTAGTAAGACTGCGTTTGTTTAGAACTAAGATTTTGAACAATTCACTCATGCTCCTCACCTTAAGATCGATGCATGGTTTATAATTGTTACTTGAGACTTTAGAGAATCAAGTCATCCTATTCACAGGTCAATATACTGACCATTGGGTGCTGTTCATCTCTTTGTAAACATTGCCTAAAGTGTGGAGGAAAAGTATTAAACGCAAGATAGTCATGATAAACGTTCAACAATGTTGGCATAAATCGTAAAAACCTTTTCTTCTGAATGTATTTGGTGCTGTTTCCTTTTAGGTAAATACAAAGATAAAGCACTGCTATTTAAAATTCAGACCCAAAAATCTTTTCCTGGGACTGATTTACATCTAAAATTTCTACCAATGCCTTTGTGTGAGTTTCCAACTATCACTTTAGTTTACTGTCAACACATGGATAGACAGAGCTCATGCATAGACCATATTTATCAAATTACTTCCTATCATATTCTCATTGAAATGCAAAATGCTTAGTGCTTAGGGAAACACATAAATCAATTATACTAATCTGGAGCTTGGAGGCAGAATGTCAAATGAAATTTCAAGGTCTTATTTTTATCTACATATGAAATTGATAGCTGAGAAATATGATTTTATTAAGGACATTTTTTAATTTGTTCATTATAAAAACAATGCAGAATCATGGCAAAAAATCATATTTTGTCAAATATGAGTATCTTGTTTTGACTTTCTCATCTTTCGCTCGTTTATAACTGCTAATTCCTGACTTAGAGTATAAGGTAGGAGAAAAGATGTGGGGAAAGAGAAAGTAGTTCAGATTTGAAGAATCCGAGTCTGAGGTGCTTGTGGGACTTTGAAGTGGAGATTTTCAGGAGGACCTTGAAATATGGGAAGAGACCTGGGCTAAAGATGCCCATTGGAGTCAAAAGCATATTGGTGGGGATCTTTCTTGTCCATCTTGAAATGTGGCTTGAGGAGCTGCCATTTATTGGCCCCAACCTGGAGCAGTTTTTGGCCACCCCAGGAGACTGGCCTTGATGGAACTTCTTTCCCTGCTCTCTTGAATGCTTTGTGCTAAGCATGTGTACTGTGGACATGCTTCTGTAGCTGTCTGAAAAGTAACTAAATCCCAGCTGGTGTGAATTCCAGTGATCTCCTCTTAAGGACATCCAGGAAGATGGAGGATTAGAGTGGCAAAGAGATCATTTCTCTCACAGGAAAAATAGCTAGAGGACAGGCAGGGACTGGAAGGCTGTTCTGGGGTTCAGGACCCCAGGGGAAGGTGAGACACACCCAGAAGAGAGAGAGGCAAAGGAAAGGAGTCTCAGCTGGCTGAAAAGTCCCACGAGTAGAACTGCAAAAGCAGCAATGGGCACCCTTCCCACCACCTACGGAGCATATAGCAGTCTGTGGACTGCAGCAGCTGTGGACTGTAGTGGCTGTGGACTGAGGGGATTACAGGAGTCCTCTTCCCCAAGAAAGGGGAGAGGGAGGGACACAGTCTACAGCAAATTCAGATTTTGGCCAGCCATCTTGATCTGCTGCTTTGGAGAGGTCCCATATTCCAGGCCGGGTGGGGTGATGACATTGCCCTGGAGCTGGCAGAGTGCTAAGATAATTTTCCTTCTCAAACACCCTCCCTACTGCCCTGGGATGGTTGCTGAAGAGGCAGAAGGAGGGAGCGTGTGGCAGGCCAAAGGTGGAGAACAGCCTCTGTGAAAGTTTGTTTGTGAGGCTTGGCCAGCCCTGAGGACATTGCTTCTGTACCACCCACCTGTCTAAGGAGTTACACTGAATGCATTCCCCTCTAGCACCTGGGGTCTGAGCTGAGAGGTCCGCCAAGGAGCTCCATCTGTTGGACAGACCAGAAAAGTGCATGAAAAGTAATAATAATAATAAATAAAGCAAGCAGGCACCTTTACTGCCACCCTCTCCAAGGCCCTTGGAAACTGGCCTGTACCCCATTACTGGGTCCTTAGCCCTGGTTTGAGCAGTTAATCAGGGGCAATTCCAAATATCTAGAAGAAGTAGAACTGATTAAGAACAGTGGTAGAACACAGCTAATTAACAGGAAATCTCTAGGCAAGAGAGAGAAACTGAACATCAGAGTAAACTCAACCTCAGAATCAGATGCCTAGACATCAGCAAAAACTTATAAGTCATACAAAGAAAAGGAAGGTATGACTCAGGAAAATGAACAAATCAAAACTCCAGGTGAGACACAGGAATTGAAACAAGTAATCATTGATGTTCATAAAAATCTCCTAAATCAGATCATGGAATTGAAGGACAACATGGCTAAAGAAATAAAATACATTAAAAAGACACCAACTGAGCACAAAGAAAAATTTGAAATCTTGGATAGAAAAATAACAGAGCTTATGGGAATGAAAGACACAATAAGTGAGATGAAAAATACAATTGAGGCACACAACAGCAGATTTGAAATCATAGAAGAAAGAATCAGCAATGTAGAGGAAAGAACAACTGAAATTGAAGAGAAAGAAGAGAGTAAAGAATGGAAAAAATTGAGCAGGGGCTCAGGGAGTTGAATGATAACAAGAATTGTACCAACAGACATGATATAGGAGTTCCAGAAGGGGATAAGAAGGGAAAAGAGGCAGAAAAACTATTTGAGGAAATAATGGATGAAAATTTTCCAAAAGCCAGATGAAGAAAGATACTACAAGAAAGGAAAATCACAGACCAATCACCCTAATGAACATAGATGCAAAAATTCTCAACAAAATATTTGCAAATTGAATCAAACAACATATTAAAGCAATTATACATCACAATCAAGTAGGTTTTATTCCTGATAGTTCAACATAAGAAAATCAATTAACAGTACACCACATTAACAAATTGAAGGGAAAAAAAGCACATGATCATTTCAATTAATGCAGAGAAGGCATTTGGCAAAATCCAGCATCCTTTCTTGATAAAAACACTTCAAAAGATAGGTATAGAAGGAAAGTTCCTCAACATCCTAAAGGGCATATATGTAAATTCCACAGTCAATATCATACTCAATGGGAGGTTGAAAGCTTTCCCTCTAAGATCAGGAACAAGACAAGGATGCCCACTGTCTCCATGGTTATTCAACATTGTGCTAGAAGTTCTAGCTAGAGAAACTAGGCAAGAAAAATAAATAAAAGGCATCCAAATTGGAAAAGTGGATGTAAAACTCTCACTATTTGCAGATGAAATGATCCTATATTTAGAAAATTCCAAGATATCTACAACAAAGCTACCTGAGATAATAAATCAGTTCAGCAAAGTGGCAGGATACAAGATCAACATGTAAAAATCAGTATCGTTTCTATACACTAGTAATGAGCAAGCCAAAGAGGAAATCAAGAAAAAAAATCCCATTTACAATAGCAACAAAAAGACTCAGATACCTAGGAATTAATTTAACCAGGAATATAAAGGATCTGTATTCAGAAAACTACCAAACACTGCTAAAAGAAATAAAAGAAGACCTAAATAAATGGAAGGACATTCCATGTTCATGGATTAGAAGACTAAACATCATGAAGATATCAGTTCTACCCAAAATGATTTATAGATTCAATCTAATACCAATAGAAAAGTCAATCACCAAATGTATTTGGCCCCAAATAGCTAAAAACATCCTTAAAAAGAAGAGTGAAGTCAGATGACTCAAGTTCCCTGAACTTGAAGTGTATTATGAAGCTGTAGTGGTCAAAACAGCATGGTATTGCCACAGAGATAGACACATTGATCAATGGAATCAAATTGAAAGTTTAGAAATAGACCCTCACCTCTATGGTCAATTGATTTTCAATAACCCTACCAAGTCCACTTTTCTGGGATAGAATACTCTCTTCAATAAATGTTACTGGGAGAACTGGATATCTTATGGAAAAAGAATGAAGAGGACTCCTATCTCACTCCCTTTACAAGAATCAACTCAAAATGGATCAAAGACCAAACATAAAATCCAGGACCTCAGAACTCCTAGAAGATAACATAGGGAAACATCTACAAGACCTTGTAGTAGCTGGTGGTTTCTTGGACCTTACACCCAAAGCACAAGCTACAAATGAAAAAATAGATAAATGGGACCTCCTTAAAATTAAACATTTCTGCACCTCAAAGGACTTTGTGAAGAGGGTAAAAAGGCAGTCAATTCAATGGGAGAAAATATGTGGAAATCACACATCTGACAAGGGTCTAATATCCATGATATATAAAGAGATCCTACAACTCAACAATAAAAAAGACAAATGGCCTGATTGAAAAATGGGCATAAGACCTGAATAGACATTTTTCTAAAGAAGAAGTATGAGACACACAGATATCTGCACACGAATATTCACAGTGATATTATTCACAATTGCCAAAGATGGAAACAACCAGGTGTCCATCAACTGATGAATGGATAAAAACTCTGTGGTATATACACACTTTGGAATGTCATTCAGCTGTAAGAAGAAATGAAGTCATGAAGCATATGACAATATGGATGAAGCGTGGAGGATATTATGGTGAGTGAAGCTAGCTAGGCACAAGAGGACAAATATTGTCTGATTTCACCATTATGAACTAAATATAATGAGCAAACTCATGGAGTTAATAGATAGAATATAAGTCACTAGAGGGAAGAATGTGGTTAGAGAATGGAAAGCTGAGGTTTAATCTGGGCAGAATTGGTATAAAGTTGTTTGGAAATGTTTGGAAATGAATGGAAATGGTGAAAACACATCATAGGGTCTGTAATTAGTAGCACTAACTTGTGGGTATGATAGTGGTTTGATTTTTGTTGGATTTTTTTTTTTGAGCAATGAAATGCTGTACTGTTCATTGAAGTGATGCATGCACAACTCAGTGATTATATCAAATGCCAGTGATTGTACACTAGATAAATTGTTTGGTTTATGAACAAAAAAATAATAGGGTGGGTTGGGGGAAATTACACCAAATGTAAGACATGGACTATAGTTAGTAGTAATACTTTGACGATGCTCTTTCATAATTTGTTACAAATGTTTCACAAAAATGTAAGGTATTTGTGGTGGGGTGATGTGTGGAAGCCCTGTATGATGTTATGTATGTGTGCTTTGTAAGTTCACAACTTTTACTATACACTTATTTTTTATGTATATTCATGTATGAATGATATACTTCAGTAAATTATTTTTAAAATGAAAAAAAGCATACTGGTGCTAGAAGAAACTCTGCATGTAGAAGAGATGGAAGATATATGAGAAAGGAAAATTGGAATACACCAACATTTATGGGATGGGTAGAAGAGAAGTCCACAGACAGAAGGAAAAATGGGGACAAAAATAGGACATGGTGCCAAGGAAGCTATAGGAGGAGAAATTTCAGGGAAGAGAGACTTGCCAAAAGCATCATCATCAGATGATGAGGCATCAGGTAAGATAAGCATCCAAAAGTCTCCATTTACATTACAAATTAAAACATCCTGGGTGATATGGAGTAGTAGATTTCAACAGCAATTTATGACCAGGCAACGAGCAACTAGAGTGAACCTTTTAGTTTGCCTAACTTGTGCAGGGAAAGAAATTAATATCACAGTTGTGGGGTGGGGCAGGGGGTGGGGAAGATGCAAGGCAGAGGAAGATTTTTTTTTCCTTTTAAAAAAAACAGAGAATCCTAAATTCATTATCTTAGGAGGAGTCAAACATAAGGAAGCAATGATATTTCAGATGCTTGCCTTGTGTTAAAATAGCATCACCTTCTGTCCATAGAAACAACTCAGGCTTCTCTTTATGAAGCCAATATAAATAATATAGAAGAAATCAGACTTAAGGAAAGCATACAAGGCCAATCCAAAATCCCTTCCAAAGAAAGTGACATGGCTGTTTTAGGAAAAGGGGAAATCCTGGGGGAAGCCTAATTTTAAAAGGTTACGGTTCAGTTTCCAGTGCCTCCTAAAAAGAAGATGAGCAGACACAGAAAGCACACAACGAGCAGACACAGAGAGCAGACAGCAAGCGCAAGCAATGAGGTCAGGGGAGAAATAAATAAATCTTAAAAAAAAAGAAAAAGGTAAAGGGAGCAGGTGGTGAGGGGCTGCTTGAAAGCTCTCTATCTGCCATTTTGCCTGTTTGGAACAGCCTTCAGATGTGTTGGCTCTGGGAAGTGCAAGGTAGATGGAAACGCCCCAAGATGAAAAAATATGAACAACAGAACTTCTGGACACAAGGCACTGTTTCTTTCTCAGTTTTCTCCAAAAATTATATTTTCACCTTTTTTTAATATTTATTTTTCTTTGGAGTCATTTCACAATTGGACTTATACTCAAGAAATCATCATTCCCAAGAGTTCCAAAGAAGATGCTTAAAATTAACTTTAAAGTAGACATCTATTTGAAAAATATCCTTCAATATTCATGACTCAGGTCATTTGTATATATGTAATATACTGAACTACTTAATAATATTAACATTCTAAATAAAAATCATTGATGAAAATAATTTTTCCTTTAAACAGTTTTAATATAAACAATTTTAAAAGGCTGTCATTTCATAGCATTACATTTTTTAATATAATGTCCTTAGTTTCTTGAATTACTGATTGACATCTTTCTAATCAGTTATTTCTCCACATGGACAGTTACTTTTTTTCTTACTTTTTTTCTTTATTAGAGAGGTTGTGGATTTACAGAACAATCATGCATAAAATACAGGATTCCTATATACCACTCTATTAATAACACCTTGCATTGGTGTGGAACATTTGTTACAACTGATGTTAGCACATTTTATAATTGTACTATTAACTACAGTTCAAGGTTTAACTTAGGGTCCCCAGTTTGGGTTGTGCAGTTCCATGGATTTTTAAAAAATTTTATTTTGTTACCATATACAATCTAACATTTCCCCTTTTAATCACATTCACAAATATATTTCAGTGATGTTAATTATGTTCACAATGTGAGCTACCATCACAAACATCCACTACCAACACTTTTCCTTCATTCCAAATAGGAATTCCGTACATTTTCAGCCTAAACTTCCCATTCCCTAGCCTGACTCCATCCCCTGGTAAAGTATATTCAAATTCTGACTCTCTGATTTTGCTTATTCTAATGAATTCAAATCAGTGAGATCATAAAATACTTGTCCTTTTGTGTCTGGTTTCTTTAACTCAACATGATGTCTTCAAGGTTCATCCATGTTGTCACATGAATCAGGACTCCATCCCTTTTTATGTATATATCACATTTTATCTATCTGTTCATCAATTGATGGATACTTTGGTTACTTCAATCTTTTAACAACTGTGAATAATGCTGCTACAAATATTGGTGTGTAAATATCTGTTCAAGCCTCTGCTTTCAATTTTGGGTGTATTCCTAGTAGTGGGATTACTGGGTCATATGGTAGTTTGATACTTCGTGATGAATTGCCAAATTGTCTTCCACAGCAGCTGCACCATTTTATATTGCCACCAGCAGTGAATGAGTGTTCCTATTCCTTCACATTCTCTCCAGCACTTACTATTTTCCATTTCCTTAATAATAGTCATTATAGTGGGTGTGAAATGTTATCTCATTTTGGTTTTGATATGCATTTCTCTGATGGCTAATGATGTTGAGCATCTTTTCGTGTGCTTTCTGGCCATCTATCTATCTTCCTTGGAGAGATGTCTACTCAAGTCTTTTACCTACTTTTTAATTGGGTTGTTTGTCTTTTTTGTTGTTAAATTGAAGGATTTCTTTATGTATTTTGGATATTAACCTTTTATTGGATATGTGGGTTCCAAATATTTTCTCCCACTGTGTAGGTTGCCATTTTACTTTCATAAAAGGCCTTTGAGGACCAAAAGTTTTTTAATTTGATGAGGCCCCATTTATTTATTTTTTTTCTTTTGTTGTTTGTGCTCTGGCTGTAAAGTCCAAAAAGATGCATCACACAAGGTCTGGAAGATGATTCCCTGTTTCTCTAGGAGTTTGATAATTCTGGCTCTTATATTTTCCTCCAGAGGGATTCAACTGCCACCAGTTCCTCAGACACAACTGCCATCACTCAAGGACAATAGCAAAGCAATTATGCAATGCAAAGTTATATGCAATATAATAAACTGGTTATATCATAATTATTTGTAAAAAAAGATTCTTCCATGGTGTATAGCAAACGATTTCTCTTAAAACAAAACATAAGAGACCTGCTAGGCAATGACCAGAAAATATTTCCAATCTATTACAAATAAATCAATATGTAGTGGCAAACATTGAAAAATGAAAAATGGCTAAAGAGCTAGAGAAATTAGACAGCCTGAATAGATGGGAAAAAGACAAAGGAAGGTCAGTATCATGGAAGTCAAGGCAGGAGAATCTTATTTGGGAAGTGGGCAAAGATAATCAGTATCTCCAGGAAAAGATTAGAAAGTTTAGAAGTGAATAATGGACAAATGCAAGTTGCAAATGGACCCATATCTCTACTAGGAAGTAGGAAAATAAAATGTAGCCTTGTAGTCTCTTCATTTCTCTATATCTCTCAGATCATCCACACAATTCACTCCTACTGGGTAGGGAGGGGGAAAAGGAAAGAACAAAAACCTAAAATTAAGTCTATCCAAAAATGAAATCCATTATAATATTAGTCTCTCTTAAACTGAGCAGTATCCTAGCGTGCCTCTTCTTCATCCTTTTCCCAAGTGAGTCTGTGCAGTTTTGGAGTGTGTGATCTTACATCCAGAGGTGATGGGAAGGCACCTCCTCGGCATCCTCACTGGCCTCTGTTTTGAAGGGGCTGGCTTGGTCTGTTGCCTGGGCCAAGTGGCAAGGAAAGGAGAGTCTGAGCAGTGTTCAGCCACCTGCTGGAGACCTGAGATGGTGTAACTCGGGGTCTGGATGCTCTAGACTTGGTCAGGACACAATCACCTTCCTGCTAACTTGTTGCACCTTAAGTCTCACAGGTGTACAACCACTGGATTCTGACTTCTGACCTCACTGGAACAACCCCCAGCCTGACTTTCAACTGACTTCCACGTTTCCCTTCAGGGCGCACAGGTGCTTCTAGGCATCTATCTGTGACACACTGCAGGCAGATCATATGAGGAAACCAAACTCAGGTCTTCTGCCTGCCTAATCACTCACCGCCTCCCATTTTTCTGTTATGCCTACCCCAGGTTACTATAAGAGAGCCTTTGAGGGCACCTTGTCCCATGTCACACACCTCATTCTGGACACAAGTGTCTCCCTGGTTTCTCTACCTAACCCTCTTCCTTTTTGACTCCAATCTCTTTTTCACAAAACTCAATGATCAATCTTTCTCTAACAGGAAAAATTTAGATAATTTAGATAATTATACTTCTGTGCACTAAGCAATTTCCCACAAGAGAAAACTGGTTTGTTTGATTTCTGAGGCAGGGTCGTTGCAAGACTGCTGCTTGGTGTTAGCTGCAGACTTAAAGAGGATGCCCTTTGTTTTTCTGATGGTGCTTGGTTATATTTACTTATCGAGTTTTTGGTTGTGAGGCAAACCCAAGGATGTTTATGGTATGTGTGCTTCATTTTCACTGAACTCTTTTTAGTAGAGTAGTGGTTCTACATAGTTGTCTTTAAATACTTTAAATACAGATACATTTTTAGCAAAAGGAAGAAAATGTAAATTTGAGGTTATACACCAAAAGCTTCAGAGTAAGTGGACCCAAAATTCAGCTATATGAATTCATCATTTTAAAAGGTTGTAGGCACTGTTTTAACTGCCAATACCATCATATCAGTGAGAATGGGTGTTTGAACTAGAAGGTGTAGACATAAATTCCTTTTAATTTCTGTGCATCTTTATTTGCTACCTTATCAGATTACCATGTATAGGAACTTGCCACTTTGTGGTTACTCACTTCTAAGATTGTAAATGTCGAGAAATGCCAGACTATCATGATGGGACTCCAAAGTGTGATTGTTTTGTATGTATGTGGTTTCATACCCGAATGAGTCATTCAGCCAAGAACCTTGAGAATATTGGTCTAGTCTATATATTTCAATCTTAATAATTGATATACCCCACCTTGGCTAAGATTATATATCATTAGAAAGAAAGAGGATGTAGGTGTAAAGTGGTTCTTTGCAAATGCAAATATTATGCTTATACCACAAAATCTTACATACTCATTTCCTCTGCTAAACCTTTCCATTCCCATCATCTTTTATCATCACTTGTACCAACAGATGGGCATAGAAACTTGAATGGGAGGCTTAGTAAATCAGATGTAAATTTTACTCCATGTCATTTCTTTGGGCCCCAGTCTTTAGGAGATTTTAAGAGTTTGGAATCAATTGGTAAAAACATTATGAATCCAGTATATCCCTCATGAAATATTGTGATTCATATGCTATAAAGGGAAGTGCATGAAAGGCTTATCCTGCCAAATGTTACATGTATATATTTTTTCTCTTGAGTGAGAGAAATCCTAGCTCTTTACAGGGTAGGAAAAGAAAATTATTTTAGAATTAGCAAGTATAATATCCTTTAGAAGGGCAGATGTTGGATGAGAAACCCTTATTTCCCTGGGAAGAGAAGTACAAGAGTAGCCTTTGGGTTTTGAGAATTGAAAGAAAAAAACTGCCCAATTGCTTTGGTTGAGCCAAAATTTGGACTCCTGTTCAGGTGATTTGCCCACATCAGTTGATAAAATATAAAAATATTTCTTTGTTCGTTGATATATAGCTGCCTCCCTGCTTTATAGGACCCATTTCTTTTCATGGAAACAGTAGACCTCCTAACAGTCCAGCAAATAAGTGGTTAATATCTGGCAGCTCAAGGGGTCCTTATAAGAACTTTCCTTCAGCGCAAGGCTTGCCCCAGTTCTGATTGCTCTGAGCCCATGTACCCAACAGTGTAACATTTTGAACTTAGGCCTGTCAAGCATGATGTGGTGGAACGTCCTTAATGGCAAACCTCTTAACGAGCGTTCAGGTCCAGCACTCAAGGCAGCAGGCAGAGCACAATATGTCCAAGGTATGACCAGCTATGGCCACCATGCCAAGGCCCAGTACAAGGGGACAGCTTCATCCCTCACAACTCCAGTTTTCCCCCAGAGGGATTCAATTGCCCCCAGTTCCTCAAACACAAATGCCATCATGTTTTGGAGCCCCACCCACCCAGTGGCCCACGGCACTGGTCCACCACAGCAAAATCCCATAGCCTAAGCTCTGCACTTCACACCCTTGAGGCAACGTGGGGTAGAAATATCTTCAACCTAAATGACCGAGGCAGCTCCCTCTCATGGAGCCGTTCCAACAAGCTTAATGCTGGGATGTCTGTCCACATCTAAGGGTAAATATTGCTGGTGACTTTGCCCACAACTTGCCAAGGCCAACATTTACTTCCTTCAGCAGGCAGCGCACTGAGATAGGAACAAACAAGTCTGAGCTGCCGCATCAAATATTCAAAAGCATTAGCAAACTGTGGACAATTAAGACACACTATTTCTTCCTGAACTGTAGAAGGACATCCTAGTC
>PVKH010029740.1:0-12607 GCA_004027955.1 Chaetophractus vellerosus | reverse complement strand
ACATTAACATACATTTGTTCAGTTTCAAATAAAAACAGTCTTATATATGCAATATTACCCATATTCATATTTCACCCATATTCATATTCAGGTTTCACTATGCTATACAGTTCCATGTTATATTTTTTAGCTTTCCTTCTAGTAATATACATGACCTTAGACTTTCCCTTTCAACCACTGTCACACCCATATAATAGCACTGCTACTTACAAACACTATGAAGTGCTTTCACCTTTTCTATTCATTTTCAAAGATTAACAATGTTTCTACTAATTCTGCACCGCTTGACCCTCACCTTTCCATTCTCTAACCTCATTCTATTTTTTGGTGACCTATATTCTTGTTGTTAATACCTTGAGTTTACACAATGTATTTACTTCATAATCACACAATAATATAATATTGTCCTTTTGTGTTTGGCTTGCTTCACTCAACATAATATCCTCCAGGTTCATCCAAGTTGTCTTATGCTTCATGATTTCATTTCTTCTTAGAGCTGCATAATATTCCATCATTTGTATACACCACGGTTTATTAATCAATTCATCGGTTGATGGACACCTGAGTTGTTTCATCTTTTGGCAATCGTGAATAACCATGTTCTGCATATTGGTGTGAGGAGGGCTGTTCATGTCACTGCTCTCAATTATTCTGGGTATATAACTAGTAGTGGTATTTCTGGGGTCACATGGCAAATCTATATTCAATTTCTTTAGAAACTGCCAAACAGTCCTCCACAGTGGCTGTATCATTCTACTTCCCCACCAACAGTGAATAAATGTTCCTATCTCTCCACACCCTCTCCAATACTTGTTGTTTTCTGTCTTTTTAATAGTGGCCATTCTTATACGTATAAAATGATATCTCGTAGCTTTTATTTGCATTTTCCTAATCACTAGTGATGTTGAACATTTTTTCATGTGTTTTTTCACCATTTTATTTTTTCTTTGGACAAATGTCTATTCAAATTTTTGCCCATTTTTCAATTGGGTTGTTTGTCTTTTTATTGTTGAGTTGTAGCATCTCTTTATAGATCATGGATATTAAGCCCTTATCAGATATGCGATCTCCAAATATTTTCTCCCATTGAGTTTGCCTTTTCCCTTTTGACAAAGTCCTGTGAGGTGCAAAAGTGTTTAATTTTGAGGAGGTCCCATTTACCTATTTTTACTTTTGTTTCTTATGCTTTGGGTGTAAGATCCAAGAAAAAACCACTTATCACAAGATCTTTGACATGTATCCCTACATTTTATTCTAGTAATTTTATGGTAATGGCTTTCATATTTAGGTCTTTGATCCATTTTGAGATGATTCTTGTATATGGAGTGATACAGGAGTCTTCTGTCATTCTTTTGGTTATGGATATCCAGTTCTCCCAGCACCATTTATTGAAGAGACTGTTTGTCCCAGTTATGTGGACTTGGTAGGTTTATATAAAAAAAAAAAAACAGCTGGCCATAGAGGTAAAGGTCTATTTCTGGACTCACAATTCTATTCCACTGATCAATGTGTCTATTTTTATGCCAATACCATGCTGTTTTGACCACTGTAGCATAGTAATTAATTTCAAGTTCAGGTAGGAAAAGTCCTCCCACATTGCTCTTTTTTAGGATGCTTTTGGCTATTTGGGTGCATGTTCCCTTCCAAATAAATTTGGTAATTGCCTTTTCTATTTCTGTAAAGTAGGCTGGAATTTTGATTGGTAGTGCATTGAATCGATAAATCAGTTTGGGTAGGATTGAAATCTTTATGATATTTAGTCTTCCAATCCATGAACATGAAATGTCTTTGCATTTGTTCAAGTCTTCTTTGATTTCTTTTAACATTTGAGTATGATGTTGGCTGTGGGTTTTTCATATCTGCCCTTTATCATATTGAGGAACTTTCCTTCTATACCTATCTTTTGAAGCGTTATTATCAAGAAAGGATGCTGGGTTTTATCAAATGCCTTTTTTTTGCATTGATCAAGACGATCATGTGTTTTTTTTCCTTCAATTTGTTAATGTGGTGTATTACAGTAATTGATTTTCTTGTGTTAAACCACCCTGGCATACAAGGAATAAATCCCACTTATTCATGGTATATAATTCTTTAGATATGCTGTTGGATTCTATTTGAAAGTATTTTGTTGAGAATTTTTGCATCCATGTTCATTAAAGAGATTGTTCTGTAATTTTCTTTTCTTGCAGTATCTTTATCTGGCTTTGGTATTAGGGTGATGTTGGCTTCATAAAATGTGTTGGATAATTTTCTTTCCTTTTCAATTTTTTTGGAAGAATTTAAACAGGATTGATGATAATTCTTCTCAAAATGCTTGGTAGAATTCACCTGTGAAGCCATCTGGTCCTGAACTTTTCTTTGTTGGGAGATTTTTGAGGACTGATGCAATCTCTTTAAATGTGGTTGGTTTTTTGAGTTCTTGTATTTCTTGTAGAGTCAATGGAGTTTGTGCATTTCTAGGAATTGTCCATTTCATCTAGGTTGTCCAGTTTGTGGGCATACAGTTTCTCATAATATCCTTCTATAATCCTTTTTATTTCTGTGCGGTCAGCTATAACTTCTCTTTCATTTATGATTTTATTTGCATCTTTTTTTTTTTCTTTGTTAGTCTAGTTAAGGGTTTGTAAATTTTGTTGATCTTCTCAAAGAACCAGATTTTGGTTTCATTGATTTTCTCTATTGTTTTTTTGTTCTCAATTTCATTTATTTCTGCTCTATTTTTTTTTTTTTAAATTTCTTTCCTTCTGCTTGCTTTGGGATTAGTTTTGTTTTGTTTTTGATTGTATTTTGTTTTTTGTTTTCTATTTCCTCCAGTTCTGTTAGATCTTTGATTTTAGCTCTTTCTTCTTTTTAAATATAGGTGTTTATTTCTATAAAATTCCCACTGGTTCCCAGCTTCATTCCATTAAGATCTGAGAAGTTCCTTTGTTAATTTCAATCCTTTTATATTTATTGAGACCTGCCTTGTGACCCAATATGTGGTCTATCCTGGAGAAAGATCCGTGAGCACTTGAGAAGAATGTATAAGCCACTGATTTGGGATGCAACAATCTGTATATGTCTGTTAGGCCTACCTCAATTATTGTATTGTTCGTGTTCTCTGTTCTAATGATATGAGTGGTGTGTTGAAGTCTCAACTATTATTTAAGAAATGTCTCTTTCTCCTTTCAGTTTTTCCGGAGTTTGTCTCATGTATTTTGGAGCATCCTAGTTAGGTACATAGATATTTATGACATTTCTCCCTGGTGGATTGTCCCTTTTATTAATATATAAAGGCCTTCTGTATCTCTTTAACTTTTTTTGCATTTAAAGCCTGTTTTGTCCAACATTATTATAGCTACTATGCTCTTTTTTGGTTACTGTTTGCGTGGAGTATCTTTTTCAACGTTTCACTTTCAGCCAATTTGTATTCCTGGTTCTAAGTGAGTCTCTTATAGGCAGCATATGGGTGGTTCATTTTTTAATTTTTAATTTTATTCATTCTGTCAGCCTCTATCTTTTGATTGGTGAGTTTAATCCATTCACATTCAATCACATTACTGAAAATGCATTATTTACTTCCACTGTTTTATTCTTTGGTTTTCAGATGTCATATTTATTTTCATCTGTCTTTTTACTCTTTTGGTTATCCTTTCTGCTAGTCTTGCCTTCTACACTCCCCTCCAAGCCTCTATCTCTCCAGTCCTTTCTTTCAGACCCTAAGGTTCCCTTTAATACTTCCTGCAAAGTAAGATTCTTTTTTTAATGATCTCTCTTAATTTGTTATTTGTGAATATTTTAATATTCACCTTCATATTTGAAGGAAAGTTTTGCCAGATAAAGAATTCTTGGTTGTCAAATTTTCACTTTCAGAGTCCTAATTATATTTTACCACTGTCTTCTTGCTTCCATGGTTTCTGATGAGAAATCTGCATCAAGTCTTACTGGGTGTCCACTGTACGGGAAGATTTGCTTCTCCCTTGCTGTTCTCAGAATTTTCTCTTTATCTTTTTCTGAGTAGGTTTTGTCTTGGAGTAAGCCTATTCAGATTTATTCTGACTGGGGTATCCTGCATTTATTGGGCATATAAATTCATGTCTTTCATGAGTGTTGGGAAATTTTCAGCCACTATTTCTTCAAATACTCTTTCTGCCCCTTTTCCCTGCTCTTCTCCTTCTGGAAGTCCCATGGCATGTATGTTGTTGTGCTTCATGTTACATTCAACTCCCTGAGCCCCTGCTCAATTTTTCCTATTCTTTTCTTTCTCTGTTCTTCTCTCCTTCAATTTCAGCTCTTCTGACTTCTGCATCACTTATTCTTTCACTATCATTTTGTGTCTGCTGTTGTGTGCCTCTAATGTGTTTTTTTTTATTTTTAAGTTTTTAAAAAAGATATTTAGATTACATAAATATTACATAGAAAATATAGGGGATTCCCATATGTCCTGCTCCCCACACTGCCCCTTCTAATGTGTTTTTTGTTTGTTTGTTTTTACTTTTAGTAAGACATTGTTTTACTGATATATGTATTTTATAGAAAGCAAACTTTAGATGTCTAGAGTCTTCAGATTTCATACAGTTTCAAAGAAATGTGGGGTCTAGTTTGAAAAGCTGTACTTATTTGGCTTGGTTCATTTTAAACATGCCATAAACAGAATGATCTTTCGAATGTAGGAAGGATACAGTATTGAAATATCCTTCTCTCTCATCTTGCAGTTGAACATTTTGTCCCAAAGGGAATTTTTAAGGGAAAAATTATGTTTATATATGTATGTGGAAAGAGCGATAGACAGAAAACCATGCCATTTCAACCATCAAATCCTTTGTGATGATATATGATTGGAAAGGAAGATGAATCAAATGGTTTTTTTTTATCTCACCTATTGTGTCTTTCATTCCCATAATCTCTGTTATTTTTCTATTCAGATTTTCAAATTCTTCTTTGTGCTCACCCAGTGTCTTCTTGACGTCCTTTTTCTCTTTAGCCATATTGTATTTCAACCCATTAATTTGATTTTGGAGATTTGTGTGAACCTCATTAATTAGTTGTCTCAAATCCTGTTTCCCATCTAGAGCTTGATATATTCTTTTGCTTGGGCCATTTCTTCTATTTCCTTAGTATGGCTTGTAATTATTTGCTGATGTCGAGGCATCTGATTATGATGGTGAGTTTAGTTTGATGCTCAATTTCTCTCTCTTGGGTAGGAATTTAATGATGGGAAACTATGTTACTGCTATTCTTTTTTTTTTTCCCCATGTACCAGGGCCAGGGTTTGAACCCCGGACCTCGTATGTGGGAAGCTAGTGCTCAACCACTGAGCTATATTGGCTCCTCTGAGTTGGTTTTTTGGTTTCTTTGCTTGTTGTTTGTTTTTTTTGTTTGTTTGTTTTCAGGGGGCACTGGTCACCGAACCCGGGACCTCCCACATCCATGCCCACTGACGTTCTTTGATTCTTGGTTCAACATGTTCTAAGTGTTTAGGATTGTCCCTGTTATTTGCTCAAATCTGGGCCATGGACCTAGTAATTGGTTGCAGACCCACTTCCAAGGGCCTTGGGGAGGGAGGCCATAAAGGCCAGAGAAAGCCTTTCTTATTTCCTTTTAATTTTTTCACATGCACATCCATATTCCACTGGCAGATAGCACTCTTCAGCAGCTCTCCTCAGTTCAAAGCCTGGTTGGCATGTTAGCTGCAGCTTCTGACAGCAACAATGTGACAGGGTATCTTGCCTTGAGGCTATTCAGAGCCTCACATTTCAAATTTTCTCCCAGGCTGTGTGCCAAATTTGCCTCCTCCATTTCCCTGGGTAGGAAATAATTCCACTCTCTTCTGCATCCTCAACAACCAGTTCCGTTCAGGAAGGAGGGTGATTGAGAGGGTCAGATCTCCTTAGGCCCATGGCGGCTCCCAGGGCAAACACTGGCGCAGCCCCACTCGGCCTGGAAGTCCTAAATACAATTCTTAAGAAGGATATTCACATATGTAACCACATTAAGTACAGTTAACAACTTCAAGAAATTTAACATTGATATAAAGCATACAGTCTATGTTCCAGTTTTGTCCCAATAATGTCTTTTTGGGCATTTTCTCCTCCATTATTCAGAACCAGTCTAGGATCATGTATTGCATTTAATTGTCATTGTCTCTTCAGTCTCTCTCTCGCTCTTTTTTTAAACTGTGGTAACATACATACAATATAAAATTTCCCATCTCAGCCTCTCCCAAGCATAAAATCCCGTGACATTAATCACATTCAATGTTGTGCTACCATCACCACCATCTATTACTAAAACTTTTCCATCACCACAGAAAGCCTGCAACCATTATGCATTAACTCCCCATCCCCATCCCAATCCCCATGCCTGGTAACCTGTATGCTACTTTCTGTCTCTACGAATTTGCATATTTTAGTTATTTAAATGAAATCATACAATATCTATTCTTCTGTGCCTAGCTTATTTCACTCAACATGATGACTTCAAGGTTCATCTATGTTGTAGTATGTATCCGAAACGTCTTCCTTCTTATGTCTGAATAATATTCCTTTGTATGTATGCACCACATTTTGTTTATCCATTCATCTGTGGAACATTGGGTTGTTTCTAAGTTTTGACTATTGTCAGTAATGCTGCTGTGAACATTGGTGTACAGATACCTGTCCAAGTCCCTGCTTTCAGTTCTTTTGGGTATATACTTAGAAGTGGGATTGCCAGGTCATACGGCAATTCTGTACTTAACTTTCTGAGGAAATGCCAAACTGTTTTCCACGGTGGTTGCACCATTTTTATGTTCCTGCCAATAATGCAGGACTGTTCCTATTTTCCACACCCTTGCCAACCTTGTTATTTTCTGTTTTTAAAATAATAACCATTCTAGTAGATGTGATGTAGTATCGTGTAGTTTTGATTTGCATGTGGCTAATGATGTTGAGCATCTTTTCCTGTGCTTATTGACTCTTTGTGTATCTTCTTTACAGAATTCAAGTCTTTGGCCCAATTTTTAGTTCAGTTGTTTGTCATTTTGTTGTTGAGTTGTAGGGGTTCCTTATATATTCTGGGTATTAAATTCTTATCATAAAAATGGTTTTCAAATCTTTTTCCTATTCTGTACATTGTCTTTTCATTTTCTTAATGTCCTTTGATGCAGAAACATTTTAAATTATCTTTTTTCTTTTGTTGTTTGTGTTTTTTATGTGAAGTCCAAGAATGCATTGTCTACTACAAGTTCCTGAAGTTTTATCCCTATGTTTTCTTCAAAGTTTTTTGTGGTTTTTGCTCTTATATTTAGGTCATTGATCTGTTTTTAAATATATGGGGTTTTGAAACTCAAGATAGAAGCACTCAGACTTGAGAGAAAAAGCATTTTTGAGTTACAAGAGCCTAGATCTTTTGATACTGAGAGCTGAAGTCCTGGTCTAAACAATAGGCATAGAACAATAAGTTAAGTTAGAAGAGTAGTCTTTTATCCCTAAGCAGCCCAACTTTATCCAAAACACTCCTGGTCTGAGGAATACAGAGAAGAGTTAAATAGGAAAGAAAGTGATTGATAGTGAGCTATTGGTTAGGGTCCCAAATAGATGGTCCTATTCTACTCCCATGCCCCTTTATCATGATAGCCAGACCAGATCAATGTATAGAAAAGAGAAGAGAGGGATCCAGCCGCCTTAGGAAGCAGCATGCCCCACAGGACATTCCTGATGCCACTGTGGCAAGGAAGATCAGATGGAGTTCTGGAAACCTTAGGGAAGTGCTGTATGCCCAGCATGCTTGGAGGCAACCAAGACTGGTTAAGAGTGGCTGGTCAGATCCTGAGGAATAGAAGAACTAGATGGGCCTCATAGCTAGGATGAGGGGATATTGTCAGTGGCTGCAGTGTGACTGCATGATTGGAAAGACTAGTGAAAAAGAAGCAACCAGGGAGAACCAATGGGATGATGAGAGATATTACCCTTTTATCCCTATAGGAGCTCTGTGGAACTTAGATGCCACTTCAGGGAGAAAGCAAAGAATGAGGAAATTCTGAATTGACTGATTTTAAACCTAAAGTCAATTTCCTGGAATTAAGATTACTTAATATATCATCAAGGGTGTTTATCTATTGCTATATAACAAATCATCCCAAAAGTTAGTGGCTTAAAACAACAACTGCTGATTTTCTTACACTTCCTAGGAATTGGCAGTTAGGGCAGGGCTAAACTGTAGTGGCTCTTCTGCTAGTTTTGCCTGGGATGGCTCATGAGCTACAGTCATCTGAGGACTTGCTTGGGGCTGGATGGTCCAAGATGGACTCATTCACATGTCTGGGTCTTCAGCTGGGATGACTGAGCCTCTCTCTCCACAAGTCTTTCATCCTTCTTCTTCACAGGATGGTTAAAGTTTTCCAAGAGGATAAGAGCAGAAGCTGTGAGGCTTCTTGAGGCCAAGGCTCAGAAATCACATGGCACTTCCACCACATTCTACTGGTCAAAGCAAGTCACAGGGCCAGCCCAGATTTGAGGGGTTTGAAAATAGATTTTACCTTCTGATGGGTGGAGCTGTGGAGGATATGGGGGCTACCACAATGGGAAATGAAAATTCAAGATAGAGACTGAGTTGAGTTATAAGAAATGGAAGAAAGATCTACAAATTGTATTCTTGAGTTTGTGGCTTGAAAATGTACCTGCTCCATGTGATTACAAAGTGGATGTGTCAAATATAGTTTTGATGACCTTATGAGGGATGGTTCCAAGAGAACCTAGAGCTTCCACAGAGGGTGTTTGCCTGAGTTAGTTCCTGGCTGCTTTAATAGCCTGTTGGATAGCCAGGTAAGAAACTCATGTTAGAGCCTCATAAACTTAAGCCCTGCTTTGTATTTGGTGATGAATAAAGAGTATAGCTTTTCAATAGCTTAGATCCATAATTTACCTAATGTCTCAATGGGTAAGACCTTTTTAAAAATATTCCTTCTTTGTGTGAAATTCAGGGTACATGATTTATTTCAACAAGATAAAGACCTAGGCTAAACTTAACTGCAAGGGAAGTGCTGGTGACTGCAAAGTTAATGTTCAGAAACTAAGCCAGTTTGGAGGAAAATTTCGAATACCCTTATTTTATATACCACATTCAAGATGAAATGGGGCAGGGTGGAGTTGGAGTTTGTGACATCCTCTGAAGAATCACTGCCTAAGAGTTTGGAAATGAACACACTCAGTTCCCGTGATCTCACAGGAAAGTAAAAGTCTATGCACCCGGGAATGAAGGCCAGGGCAAGACTTCATTTGAAAACTGTTCTTTTCACCTCTTTCCTCTCTTGGAATTGTGTTGCTTTCTGCTCTGCTAACAAATCAGATCAACTCTTTACTCCTTAGGATTCTCTGGAGACTCTGAGATCTGACGTATGGGGTAGATTTGGATGCCCTAATGTGCTGTCCGTCTCCCTTTTGCCAGCTGAGAAGAGTTAGACAGTTGCACTGCAAGGGGTGGTAAGCAAGGGGAGCAATCGTTTGATAATACAATATTTTACCTCTCACCCTGTCCCTTAGACAACACATTTATGGTACCATTTGTAAAAATGAAAAGTTCAATATCCTTGCTGGGCCCAATGAAATACTCCTTCACTCACTACATTTGGCTGAAGAAACACACCATTCATTTAGTCTTGAGACCCATTTGAAAACTCCCACTAGGACTCAGATTTCTGTTCTTATTTCTTATAAGGTATAGTGTATGTTTGCCACCCTCTGGGCACCCTGGAGAGTGTGCTGAGTAGGACGTTACTCTTTCAGAGCACAAACAGTGTTTTCTACATGACCACAGGCTCGTGCTCTGTCTCCTGCTGTGGCCTTGCCAGGGAAGCTGTGTGTACACTTCTTGAGAAGGTAAATTGTTCTGAAGACCTTTGCCACATAAACAGAAACAAGGCTTTAGCTTTTTTAGATATGATGGCCAGCAACTTTCCTCTTATAACCTCTGGAACACAATTGCCTCAGCTCTGACATGTGCCTGGTAGGAAATATCAGCTCAAAGACCATCTGGCTAAAGATGAGGAATGCTTTCCAGCTTGGTGGACAGCACAATGCCAACGTGTCCTAGGCAGATCTTTGGTCCCCAATTCCCAAGTCACATGAAGGCTATTTTAGTCAGCCACAGGGATGCCTTTTGTAATATACCAACAATTGGTCACTCTTTATAAAGGGTATTTATTTGGGGTAGAAGCTTACAGTTACCAGGCCACAAAGCATAAAGTTCTTCCCTCACCAAAGTCCACGTGTTGGAGCAAGACAGCTGCCAACGTCTCCAGTGTTCAGGCTTCTGGGTTCCTCTGTTCCCGGGGCTGCATTTCTCTCCAGGCTTAGCTTCTGTTTCCTCCACAAGTTCAGCTGTAGACCATGAGGCTCTCTACGCTTTGTGTCTCTCCACAAGGCCAGCTGTATACTATTGGGCGAACAGCTCACTCCAAAATCAGAACTGCTCCTCAAATCTGCTTCTCCAAATCTCTGTCTTGCTTTTTAAACTTGAGACCACACCCACCGAGGGGTGGGGCTCAACGCCCTACTCACTGCAGCCCAGTCAACGCCCTAATCATAAACCAATCATGCCCAGATGAACAGATGAGTTTACAAGCATAATCCAATTTATATTTTTGGAATTCATAATTACATAAAACTCAAACCATTACAAAGGCTTAGTTCTGACCCAGCCTCATAAGGGTGGGTTTGCACTGGAGAAAGCTGGAGTGATTCTTACTTCAGGTCATATGCCTTTTGGAGCACTTTAAAGGGCTTTTATGTTTCTGAGGTTAATTTAAGGAGTTAACCTAATTCAGAGAAATTCATTCATTCATTCCCTTACTCATTAATATTTGTGAGCAGATATTCTATTCTAGAGATACAAAGATAGATAAGATCCAATTTCTACTTCATAGAGCTCATGAGGTGGGGCAAGGGAGTCTAAGAGAGTAGGAAGAGAGAAACATAAATAGATGTGACAATTCAGTGCGATCATGGTATGATAAGGTAAGTGGGGGTGCCAAGGAGCATGGAGCAGGCACCCCCATCCAGAAGGCACGAACACAGTGGGGTGAGTAAAGGCTTTCTGGAGAAAAGGTTTCTTGGATTCAGTCTTAAAGGAAAAATAGGAGAGGCAGAAATCCATGGGAAGCTGGTGCCCTGAAAGCTAAGGAGGGAGAATTTTTCTTTTGACAATGAAGTGTTGATGGTGTGGAGTAAAATGAGGACAGAAGAGTAATTCTGAGAAGGGACCTACAAATGGAAATGGAGGTCCCTGGAGCCTGCCCTGGAAGGGAACAGGGTGCCTGAAATCTTGCTGGCCTCTGGGCCGGGCTGGCCTTCCTCCAGCAGCCTCCCGGGCTCTCCTTTCTGGAACTCTGCTCACTCCCCTCCCGGAACCAGACCTCCCAGGGCTCGGCTGCCCAGGCAGGAATTCTACCCCAGGCCTTCAGTACATTGTCAAAACCACCATCAAACAGTCAAACAGTCGCTAGTGTCATGTCTTTTCAGGTCATTAGTGCTCATCAGCAAGTCACTATTCTTTTCAGGTAATTTTCTCCCTTCTACTGTATCCCTTTCCCACTGTATTTAACAAAAATCTCCCCTTGGCCCTTTCAGAGCACACTTTTCTCTCTGCTATCTGGAGTGTGAAGCACCCACCTGAGGTGGGCACTCTCCATCCTCTCCCAGCTCAGCTGGGGGGTGGGTGCCAACAGCATCCTTTTGGAGTTCATAAAGGGGAACTTCCAAAGGTTCGCCATGTAAACAATCATTTTCAATCATTTTGTCAGTCATCCATCTCCCCTCTTTCTTTAGTGAACACACGCAGCTTCTATCAAAGAAGAGGAACGCAAAAGCCAGTGACTGCTGTGTGTCTGGTGTCACCGTCTTCAGTAAATGCAGTCAAGACACAAAGCTGAATGCAGGCTGTCAAGGGTAATGGGCATATCCCAGGTGACTTAGGGTCTTCCCACCCTCTTCTCTAGCTGATACCCACTTGGTGAAACATCCATGCAAATAACATTTGCATAAGGCTTTTTCATTTACCAAGCACTTTTTCCAGCTCCCTAATCAGATACTAGTTCATTTCATCAGAAAAAAGGATAAAGTATTGGGTAAATAAGATTTTTCTTATGGGTATTGTATTAGTCAGCCACAGGGGTGCCTTTGGAAATATACCAATAATTGGTCGGTCTTTATAAAGGGTATTTATTTGGGGGTAGAAGCTTACAGTTACCAGGCCACAAAGCATAAGTTTCTTCCCTCACCAAAGTCCACGTGTTGGAGCAAGACAGCTGCTGACGTTTGCTAGGGTTCAGGCTTCTGGGTTCCTCTGTTCCCGGGGCTGCGTTTAGTTTCTGTTTCCTCCACAAGTTCAGCTGTAGACCAGGAGGCTCTCTACGCTTTGCGTCTCTCCACAAGGCCAGCTGCAGACTATCAGGCAAACGGCTCACTTGTCTTCTCCTGGGGCACTCCTCTCCAACATCAGAACTGCTTCTCAAATCTTTATTTTATTATTATTTTTTTTTTTGGTTACATATCCCCCCCTTTCTGCTTGCTCTTGCTGTGTTAATTTCTCTGTGTTCTTCTGTGTCCGCTCTGTCTCCCCCCGCCGCGGCGACGCTCCAAGTCATCACTGC
>PVKH010029739.1:0-12608 GCA_004027955.1 Chaetophractus vellerosus | reverse complement strand
GAGGTGGGAGGAGTCCAAACATGAAGCTTCAGGCCAATCTCTTTCCTTGGAGTCATGGGCAGCATTACTGTCTCCAGCCACAATGTATGGCAATACTCAGAGTGTTGCCAACAGGGATGTTCACCAGAGCCCTTGTTATCCAGAGCTTTTTTTTCCCTCATTCACATACTAGCTATGTGTTGACCTTTAGTCTCCAGGCACTACTGGAGATTGAAACCAATACTGTGTGGCCCAGGGTCCCCATCATTAATCACTTTGCTAGACTGCCCAATGGCCAAGCCCAGGCAAACAAAGAAATTTCTATCATGCAGGAAGTTCTAGAGGCCTAGAGATCACCTCACAATAGCCAAGGACAAAGGCCAGATCTATGCAAAGTTGAGCCCTGCTCCTCATTGGCACCTATTCCTCATTAGACCATTTGTCTGCTGCCTGACCCTCTCTTGGGCTCTACCCTGACCCCTGTAATCCTTTTCCTGTCACTCTTTCCCTTGAGAGTCCTCCAATGTACTTCCCTTACACAGAGGATCAGTACAAAATCCACTACCTCTATGTATTTCCCCAGCCTTCTCTGAGCTTTTTCATTGCACTCATCATCTCCCTTCAGTTACTAACTCAACATTTTCAAGAGTCTGCCCTCCAACAACCATTACTCTAAATTGTCTAAAGGGTCTATTTGCTGGAAAATGTACTGCAGGTCTCCTTTGTCACAGTTTCCTCTTCTAGTCATCTTTGAGGTCCCAGTCAACCCATCCCCAATCCCCTCTCTTCTCCTTATCTCTTCCTAAGTTTAAGCAGTTCTGGAAAATCCATTTCTTCCAAATAATGTATTATTTATATGAAAACAATGGAAACATCTCCCCACCCACCCTCTCCAAAGTAAATATGAGCTAATCATGACCTGACTCACTACCTTACTCCTTGGTAATTGTAATAATTATTAATTAAATGTTTTAACAGATGACTACATTATTTTGTTGCCTACCTTTTAAGCTTTTAAAAAGATATAAATCATAGCTTTCTTTCATGATGTCACATTCAGATAGATGTTATTATTTTATCCTAATGATGAAATAAAAAGTCAAGTATATGTTAGTATTATCCTAATGCATAGCCAATTGTGGTCAACACTCTCTTACCACAATTTGCCATAGGCCTTTGAAGCTTAGAGTTTTCCATTTTCCAGAGAACACATCTGCATTTCACATTTTTCAGGTTGTGATTGCACCTGCCCACACTTGCCCTCAAAAGAGAAATGATTTAAAGCATGGCACACTCGTTAATTTTCAAATCTAGTTACTCCTGTAGGTCTGTAAGAGAAGAGCCCTTGCATATCAGTGACAATGGAAGAATGCTTAACAATAACCCCAGCTTTCTTCATTAATTTGTTTCTTTATAATTATCATGATCAAAGAACAGCTGCAAATACTTCAAAATTTCTCAGCAGTTTGCCAATAAAGAAAGATTTAAGGTATTCAACTCTTGGTACCAGAAGTTGTATTATTCAAATCTGAGATTTTTCAAATCCCCTTCTCTTTCCCTTTCCCTGATATTTGATGTTAATTACAGAGTTGAATGGGAAAAGGAAAAAGAGATGAAGCTCCCTGAAGCAGATGCCTCTGGTGACCTAACTCACACCTCCTGGTCCACACCCACAGGTAAGGTAAACAGTTCTGAGGAAGTTCAAACTCATCTTTCATTTGCAGCATCCTGCCCTGAGCAGTCAGCTTGGGTCGTTACATTTTTCACTAAGGTCTTCTTGATAATTGGGATGAAGGGATGGGAAATTAGTGTCTCCAGTCAGTGGGGTTCAGAGCAGGTGAATAAACGCTGCTGCCTCCTGTCCTTCAGGTATGTGTTTCTAGGAGGCAGCCCACCCACTTCCCAGACGTTCCACCAACTTGAATGCTCATTGCCCACACCAGAAGCCTGCTATTGGTTTTAAATATTACATTGATGATGGGGATTGAATCATATACCCCACAAAAGACATGTTAAAATCGTAATCCACATTGCTGTGGCTGTGAACCCAGTTGTAAAATAGGCCCTTTTGAAGACAGTATTATTAATGTGTGGCCAAATTGAACCAGGGTGGGACTTAATCCATAGTATAAATGGAGACCTTATAAAGATAGGAAATTCAGAGCATCAGTCAGAGAAAGCCATAGGAAGAAGCTGGAAGTCAGTGGAAACCAAAAAAAAAAAAAAAAAAGGCAGACACAAGAGAGCATGATCACTGCTGTGTGCCAGAGGACTGTCATCTGTCATCACTAGAACCCTACAGACTCCAGAAGAAAGCATGGCCTTACTGGCATTGAAGGCTTCTAGCCTTCAAAACTGTGAGACAATAAATGCTTGTTGTTAAGCCAACCATCATGTCGTAGCAGCTCCGGCAAACTAAGACAACTGATAACATACTGTTTTGGTCAGCCACAGGGGTGCCTTTGGAAATATACCAAAGATTGTTTGGTCTTTATAAAGGGTATTTATTTGGGGTAGAAACTTACAGTTACCAGGCCATAAAGCATAAGTTTCTTCTCATACCAAAGTCCACGTGTTGGAGCAAGACAGCTGCCGATGTCTGCTAGGGCTCAGGCCTTTGGGTTCCTCTCCTGCCAGGGCTGCATTTCTCTCCGGGCTTAGCTTCTGTTTCCTCTACAAGTTCGGCTGTAGACCATGAGGCTCTCTACGCTTTGTGTCTCTCCACAAGGCCAGCTGTAGATTATCAGGCGAATGGCTCACTCCAACATCAGAACTGCTTCTCAAATCTGCTTCTCCCATCTGCTGCCTTTTGTCTAGCCTTTTATACTTGAGACCACACCCACTGAGGGGTGGGGCTCATCGTCTCACCCAACATGGCAGTTAACGCCCTGTTCATAACCTAATCATGCCCAGATTAACAGATCCATTTACAAGCAAGATTCAATATATATTTTTGGAATTCATAATTACATAGAACTGTCAAACCATTACACATACCTAACCCCATATTGACTTTTCCTCATTCCCTATCTTTCTCTCTACTTTCTAGCTCCTGCTTCCTGGAGTCACCTTCTATGGGGTGAGAAAGCCCAAAATAAAACTCCATCAATTTTGCTATTGGGTCACATGTTTATTTGGGAAATTGGATGACCAGATAAGTGAATTTATGAGCCAAAGTGAAATTTTGGATCATATGACTATTTCACCAATAACGCAAAAAGTCCTGCATATACATTGGTTGCAGTATAGCAAGTCTTTGAAGAAGTATAAAGTAGGCAAACCTGAGAAGCAAGGGAGATATTGCTCTCTTTCAGATAATATGAGCCTATGTGAGAACTCAAATAGCAGTCCACAGGGATAGAAACTTAAGAACAGAGAAGTTTAAAACAACACTTTGACAAAACCAATAACTTGAAAATTCTATGAAGATAATACCTTATTCTTTATGTCCTAAGGAAACTTGGAAGATCAATAAATGTTTATTGACTGACTTTTAAGCTTCTATGGAAGATAGCAAAATAAATGACTCTGAAGTAAAAATGGCCATCCATCGGCATGATAGTTTTATTATCCCAGAGAGGTTGTGTCCTTGAATGAACCAAGTGTTTATCTTAGAAGTCAAATCATCCAACTATGGTAAATCTTACCTCAACTATTCATTCTTAATTTTTATATGACTTTTGCCCACAGTATTTGCTGACTCACATTACAGAAAAATGTTTATTGAAGTTTTTCTATTTTTCCAACTAACACAAACCACTTCACAGCAAAAAAGTACTTAAATGACACTCCTTGTGTATTAAGATTCATGTAAATAACATGGTTATTTGGAAAAATATCTATGTTAAAATATTTATAGGCTAAAGAATGAATTTCTGGAACTCTAGGAGTTTTTTTGTTTTGTATTTTGGGTTGGTTATAAGTTTTTATATTCATTTGTTTGGGGTCATTTTTATTATATATGTGTTTCCTGATACATAGAAGGGATACTCTTTCTCCAATGCTTCAGAGTTGGACTCATTTATAATTTTCTTACACACAGTTTTTATGCCCCTTTTATTTGAACCTATAATTAGCATTATACCCATTAAATATGTGTCCCAGAGACAAATCTTCCAGCTGTTCACATGCTAGTTGAGCCCTGAATCTCAGCAGAGTTGCAACACCTACTCTCCAGTTCATTGGACTTGACCAGGACAACTAACAAAAGGATGATGATGGACAACGCCCATCCCCCAAAACAGAAAGTATCCACAACTTTAGGCAAGACAGTTCCATCCATCTGCCCCATGGGATCTAAGCCCCTTCTCATTTAGAAGCAGAGTGGGCATTACCCTCCCAAAATCCTAAAGATTGAGGAGTGAACAAACATACAGGGGAATCCAACTATGGGCTAAAGTAGACTTATTATTTTCTAGTAATGAAAGAACCTGTAACATTGATATAAAGGCAGTGGTCACCAGAGTTTCCAAGGAGAGGGAAAAGGAAGAATAGGTGTAATTTGGGGGCATTTGGGGGACTTTGGAATTGTTCTACATGACATTGCAATGACAGATACAGGCCATTATACATTTTGTCAAAACTTATAAAATTGTATAGTACAAAGTGTAAACCATAATGTGAACTATGGACCACGGTTAGTAGCAGTGCTTCAATATTTGTTCATCAATTGTAAAAAATGCACCACACTTATGAACGATGTTGTTAATGGGGAAAAGTGGGGGAGGGGGTGGGGAGGTGGGGTATATAGGAATCTCCTATATTTTTGATATAACATTTATATAATTTTTTAAAATTTAAATAAAAAATAAATAAATAAAAAGGATAATCTAAAAAAGAGGGAAGCGAGAGTATGTCAGAATTATGGGATCTATTTTGTTATTGATAATTTTAGAAATACAAAAGTCATAATTTTGAATATCAAAATTGGATATCAGTGCTAGGATCTGACATAAATCCTCATAAATTATTAAAATGAGAGAGTTCATTTGAATAGTTTAAATTTACAGATGACAGAAAATTTGACTCAGAAGAAGGCGCAAGAAGTTTATGTAAACAGTAAGAGAAGGGGCAGGTGACTTTTAATGTGGATAAGGACAGGCTGATGCATTTATAGGTAAGAAATGCAGGTATATCAAAGTTGACTCAATCAACTCTTTTTAGAACGTATTCTAAGGGAATATTCCAAACTATAGAAAAACATGTGTATAAATAATTTTCCTTGCAGCAAAAAAAAAAAATTGGAGTTAACCTAAAATAGTCATCAATAGGGAAGGGCATGAGTAAAGAGTAAATCCACTGAAAGGAATATTGTACAGCCATTAAAAATGGCAGCTATGGATACCACACAGCAATAGGGAAAATACTTACAATATAACGATAGGTGATTTTAAAAAAATAATATTGTACTATCCCGGTACTTCCAATATTTAAAAATAAAATATGTTTAGAAAATAAAGGCTGGAGGGAAATAATTCAAGGTGCTAGTTTTGTTAGAATACCCACTATGATATTATTGGATTATAGTTGTTGAGATTCTCTCCCCTACCTGCCCCTTGCCCCCTTTAAGCCTATTCTAATCTATTTGTAATGAGAACATATTATATTTTATAATTTAAAGAAAGCTCAAAGAAAATAGGCAGGACCTTTAAAAACTGCCTAGTTACCTGCGTTGCTGAACTGAAGTGCCTGTGGAAGGAAAGTTGGTATCACCAACCTGTAGCACTGAAGAAAGGGAGAAAAAGGAAAAGGATTCACGGAGAGCAGAACGCCTTGAAAGAAGCAGCGTCTCTGTCAAGGAATTCAGACAACAGAGGCTATACCTACATTCTTGGTATTGGGTCAAGGCTGCCTTCAGTAGGGCAGAGGTCATTGAAATGGGCTCGTTTATTTCATCAGTCATCAGAATGGCAGAAACAAAGCATCAGAGTTGAAAATGGAGAGAGGAGTGGACAGTAGTCAAAGTGCTTTGGCCCACAGAGATCTTTGGTGGTAGCTTAATTTTGAACGTGAAATGTCTGTGCAGTCTCCTGAGCTCTTAGTTGGTCTACACAACCAGTAAAATCAAAAGAACTGATTTGATACACCACAATGAAGAATCTTGTGCTCTCGCTGGATGCCTAGACTGGAATCAGTCTGCCAACCCAGAACCCCTGAAATAGAGTAGAAATTGCCACAAGTGTATAATATCCTTCCTTCCAGCCTTCCCCAAAGAGTTCTGCAGTCATATATCAGGGTGTATAAATTTCCTAGGGTTACCATTGCCATAACAAAGTCCCACAAACTGGGTGGCTTAAAACAACAGAAATGTATTGTCTCACAGTTTTAGAGGTCAGAAGTCTGTAACCAATGTTTCAGCAGAGCCTCTTCCTCCTCTCTGAAGGCTCTAGGGGCGGATTCTTCCTTGTCTCTCTTGGCTGCTGGAGTCCTTGGTATTACTTGGCTTGTAGATACATCCCTCCATTTCTGCCTCCAGTGTCTACACTCCATTCTTCCCTGCGTTTCTCTGTGTCCAAATCTCCTCTTCTTATAAGACACTAGTCATTGGATTAGGGTCCACCCTACTCCTGTATGCCCTCATCTTAACTAGGCTACATCTGCAAAGACCCTATTTCCAAATAAGGCCACATTCACAGGTACTGAGGTTAGGACTTGAGCACGTCTTTTTGAGAAATTCAGTTCAACCCACAAGAGAGGGTGACTGCACACTGAGAAAGAAGAAATGCTTAGTGCTATTATATGTGTCCTTCCACATCTCCATTCTCACAAATATATTGGCCCAGAAAAGGATGATGGAAATTATGTGCCTAAATTGTGTCTGTCTTTGGAAAATTTATGAAACAGTTTCAAACCTCCCATCTAGAGCAGGGACTGAACATGGATAGCCCATGCGCCCCTTCTCCCCCATTCACTCCAGTGGCAGGCATTGCGGGTCGATCACAGCACACTAGCTCTCTGAGCCTTTCTATAGCCTCAGAGTCCTCAGTGCAGTGCTGCAGGCAGCCAAGACCAACAGATGGCGGGGAGGACGGTTGAAATCTATCTGCCATCTTGTAGTTGTACCTTCCCTCCCATTCATACTACCGCTTTTAGGGATCTCTATCTACTCTTTCCTCTACCAATCCTATGTGACACCCTGTATGTGCTCCACTCCACAGATTCCTTCAGGAAATAATTCTGGTGTATGTTTACTTTTAGTAACATCCTACCTCTTCTAACACTCTGGGACATGTAAAATATGTACTGTCCTGCCCAACCCTTTTGCTTCCACTCTTTATTACAAGAACAAATTTATACTATACTGAAATACAATTTAACACCCATCACATTAGCAACAATTTTAAAAATTTGATAACATGGAGTTGGCAAGGATGTAGGGAAATAGTTCTGCTATGGAGGGCAATTTAGCATAGTCCTTCATCCCCAAAATTCTACCCTTAGAAATTTCAACATGTGCAAAATGATGAATGTACAAGGTTACTAATTACAATATTGGTTGTAATAACAAAGGGTCATTGATTCAAGACTAGCTAAATATACTGTGTTGTAGCTATAAGATGGAATACTATGTAACTAAAAATAATTATGAAGGGATGAATTATGTGATATGGAATGTTTATCAAGTTGTATTGGTAAGTGACAAAAGCAAGGTGCAGAACTATGTAAATGGTATATCATTGGAGAAATTATATATCTATAATGTATATTACATAGAGAGAGAGAAGGAAAGTATGCATGCATACACAAGTAGATATTTGCTTAATGTACATGAAATATCTCTGGAAGGATACACAAGAAACAAATGCTATCAGTTGCCTGTAGATACTTGTTCACCATCTTATGCTTTTGGAATTTTGAGCTCTGTTAATGTCTTAGCTGTTCAGAAGCAGGATGTGAGCAAAGTCCAGGGAAATTTTCTAAACCAAAGAAGGTGGTTGCCCATGAAACAAGAAATGGAGGGACAGAAGGACTAAGTACTCACCCTAATCAGCAAAATACAATACAAAGACTCATCTCTCCAGACGTGTTCTTCTAGGCACTCACCAGCAGCCGACATAATAAAGTATTTTCTTGTTTGTTGCCTGGCCTCCTGTATCCCACTTGCACAGTGGAGTGCAAGCTCCATGAGAGCAGACATTTTTCACAGTTGATTGACGGTTCCATTCCCAGTGCCTACCACAGTGTCTGAGGAAGAGTTGTTAAATTAATTAATACCCTTAATCCATACATGAACATTGAAGTTGTTGCTCCATTGTTATACTGAACAAGAAATCACATAACCCACAGACCAGCCAGGCCTGTGGCAATTAAAGGTGGCCTAAGTCAGGCCAGAGGTTCTCAGCACATCTGTGGCACCCTGTTGGTGGCTCTTCCGTGGAAGGAGGGGACTTTACCACTTCAGGAAGGAAAGTATGAATCCTTCTCATGTGGAGGAAGAAATGTCCTCCCCTCCTGCATCTGGAAATTCTCTCTGTAGGCAAAGGTACCTGGGGTAAATCATGTTTTAGTTTTCTGGCTGCTAAAACAAATATCATGCAATGGGTTGGCTTAAACAATGGGAATATATTGACTCATGGTTTTGAGGCCAGGAGAAGTCCAAGTCAAGGCATCAGCAAGGTGATGCTTTTTTCCAAAGACTGGCGCTGCAGACTGGCTGCTGGTGATCTTTGGACCTGGGCTCCTCTGTCACATGACAAGACACATGGCTGCCTCTCCTCGCCTCTCCCTTATCTTCCAGGTTCCGTTGACCTTCAGCCCCTGGCCACTCCCTCTGGCTCTGCTTTCTCTGTGACCTTACCTATAAGGCCTTCAGTAATAGGATGGAGACCCATCATGATTTGGCTGGGCCTCAACTTAACTGAAGTAACCTCCTCACAAGCTCCTATTTACCAGAGTTCATACTCACAGGAATGGATTACATTTACAAACATGTTTTTTTGAGATGCATAGCTCCAAACCACCACACAGCAGGAATGAGGGAAGAGAAATCACATGGCAGAGTGGTTAATAACCCCTGGGAATAAGTCACCTGAAGAAGCCAACTTCTAAAGGCTGAAGGGGGGTGGGGGAGGAATCCCCTTACTTCCTGGGATTTCATTCATAGATATTCTGATCACGTTTGAGTCCGTCTTGGGGTGTGTTACCGATACAAGTCCTAAATTAGTTGGAAACACTCATGCACAGAGAACTGGGAGGTTTGGCATGGCTTCTCTCTCATCCAGTTGTACTCAGTGAATTTTCTCCTTCTTCCCGAAGCCAACAGACGAGTGTGTGTGTGTGTGTGTGTGTGTATACACAAGTGCTTATGCATAATCTGTCTAGATCTCATTGGAAACTTAAGCAAAACATTCAGCTCACCAGCAGTGATTTCTGTCTAACAGTCGAGTAGGCTGGGTTAGGCATTCTCTCCCTTTTTCTCCTTTCTTGACTGCAGCGAGGGCCATTGGGTGGCTGCTCTGTTACATTTAAGACCTTAGAGGGGTGTTACTTAGTTGAGTGGATCACAGCTCAGCCCTCCCTCCAAGTCATAGCGTATATTATGTTCATTTTTATTTTTAGTCTCGGTCCACTAGAGACAGTTCCATTTCTATAACAGTTCCCTTTTGATTAGCCATCTTAAAAGCAACCATCTGTCCAGAGGGTGACAAGGAATTCAAATCTTGAAACCGGTTTATACAACAAGAGATAACAACATGTGGACTGATGGTCACAATTAAAAGCTTAAATATAAAGCGTATTAGTTTGTCCCCTTTGTCTATTAAGCCAAGAACCTAGGTCAGGAAATAAGTCTGTCCATTGAAATGTTTGAGCCTGACTGAAATTATGAAACACCTTAACTTGGTCCTTTAAAATATCAGATGATGCATCACTGCTCCAGACTTACTAACCTACAAGCAACGTTGTTCACGGGCAGTCGGGGTAGCCAGAGCCTGTCTGTTTTGCGAGAAGACTGATTCTCAGCTGCCCCAGGTCATGTGCTCCTAGGAAAGGGACAACGATGTGCAGGAAAGAGTGGAACGCCCTGTTAGGGGAAGTCAAGAGATCGGGGGTGTTAGCCCTCTTTAGTCGGGCGAGGCCTGACGTACAAAAAGATCCTAAGTTAGCTTTCTGGCTGGCACTTAAGGTAAACAGAACATGCAGGATCACAGGACCCAGCCCAGCTTACAGGTAGGCAGCAACACCTCAGCTATCTGCAGTTCTCCAAGGGGATGCGAAATAGCTCAATGCACAGGGGCAGAATCTGATAACCCACAGGAGCATGCTAGAGTTTTCTACGGAGACACAAAGTTTCGATCTAAAGTCACCCTCGGCGCTCTCTGCCTGGAGGAGCCCGTACCGAATCTCAGTGTGTATTTCCACCTTTCTCTCCCATTTCTCAGCAAGCTCTCTTCTTTCCCCCATTTCCCAATAAATTCTTTTTACTGGCCTAAAAATTAAAAATAAAAAAATAAAATAAATAAAGTCACCCTCCTTTTGATCAAAGATAACCCCAAGAAAGATTATTCTTGATCATAAAATCAAGCTGGTTTCATTAGGTTTGTCCTTGTTTATATGGGTGTGGCAAGAATGGCAATTTACCACATAGGCTTTTTTTTCACATTTGCTTTGCTGGTAGTTGTCATAAGGAATCTCCAACTGGACTTTTAAAAGCCTCTCGAGGCTAGGGAAGGACTCGACAGCGGATTTTACCTGCAGTACCCATAGATTTGGGTGAACCCCTCTTTCTTGAGGTCCCCAAAATAGCATGTGGTTCCTACGCTTGCCAGAAAGTGACCTTCACTTTTCACGCATAAGGCTGGGAACACTGGAGCCAGGTAGCAGACCAGTTTTTCCAAGAGGAGTTTGTAAGCATTGGCTCCATAAAGTCAACTTCAGTCCCCTAAAAGTGCCTGCTTATATCTGATTAAATGAGCATCATTCTCAAATATGACATTCCAGTCAAAGCCTTGGTTATATAACCAGAGTCTCCAATTATGTCCTGTCAACAAGGAGTACAGATTCTTATTGAACCTCTGCAAGTAATTATTTTGCTATAAAAATAAGACTATTCAATAAAAGCTCCCAAATTTTGAAATGGTCAGACAGGGAGAAAAAGATAATGTTTTATGAGTTATAGCTAGCTTAAGAGGAAAGAGTAAGGGATTCTTTTTATCTAGAAAATAGAACATTAAGTCATCAGCAATAACCCAAACAAAACCTATAATTATTCTTTATCAGTTCATTCAGTTCTAGGTAATTAATCCTTGTTCGGCTCAATCTTGTGTTAACAGTCTCCCAAACTCATCAGCATCTTCATTAAAATTCATTAGATCTTGACTCTGTCCAGCAGGGTGGGTTTCAATGTTATTTAGGCAATGTCATTAGAAGACTGTGACCCAGAGTACCTGGAATTGTGCCTTCCACAGGTCTCTGAGACAGTCTTTTTGTTGAAGATTTTGGCATATAGCCTTTTCAGGGAAGCATCAGAATAAAAACTGTATGTGACGACAAAAAAACTAAAAATGCCCATAATTAACTCATTGCTGTTTTACATATGTGAACAATCTGATGAGAGTTCACTAAACATATTTAAAAGAAAAACTGAAATTATAGCTAATAACATTGTATTGCTGTCTAATAGCACAGTACTGGGACATTTCATGGGCAGTAAGGACAATGACAAATCTCTAGGAACTTTATATAATTTCTGAAATATTTATATCAATGACATTTACCCATGTAAATTTAATCAACAGAAGGCTAGAGAATCCTTTTTCATTTGACAATTCCCATGCTACTTATAGCAAATAAACCTAACTTCTTCTAGCACCTCTCCTTTCACATGGTAAAGAACAAGTCCTTTTTTGATTTTCCAGGGGACCTCTGGAAAATCCCAAAGCCTGTTTGAGATCAAGATGATGTCATTTAGGGTTTGATTTTGGGAGGGCAAAATGTCAAAAGTTGTCAGGTTTGAACATTTTGTTTAATAAGATCACAGATGATTTTGAAACAATATCTGGTTCCATATTTAACCAAAGTGACAATAAAAGATTTTTAAAATAAGTAGAGGACTAGAGGAGTCCACATGCTTGCTGAAAAGGAAAAAAGAAAAAGAAACCTCAGTTCTTTCAAAAGTTTTAAAACAATAAAGGTTAATATAAAGTACAGGAAATTATTCTGATAGGATACATAATTCTTGCTTTCTAGGCATATGTAGCAATTTGATATTATTGATGAATTCCAAATAGAGATATTAGCTTATGCTTGTATACTGTTCTTTTCCTCTGGACGCATTAGAGTATATTGGAATCAGAGGTTTATTACTTTTACTTAATAATCATAAATAATGATTAAGTCTTTGATTGGGCCATGTCAGTAGGACATTGAGTCCCCACCCCCTTGGTGAGTGGGGACTCACAGAGAAGTGCACTGCAGAGAAGGGAGGTAGGAATTTTGATCCTGGAGCCTGGGGAAGTAACACACAGAGCAGCAGATATGTGAGAAAGGAGAGGAGTCTCCATTTAACACTGGCAGAGGCCTCGGAGAGAGAGGAGCCATTCACCTGATAGTCTACAGCTGGCCTTGTGGAGAGAGCAGAGCAGCTGAGCCGGGAAAGAAATGGAGCCCTGCAAAGAGAGGAACCCAGGAAG